>PVJI01005278.1:0-83667 GCA_004026765.1 Micronycteris hirsuta | reverse complement strand
TATTGTATGCCCATTAACATATTTACCTTTTTTGTTTTTGTCATTTAAATTTATACATCAAAGTTACTGTAGTGCAGGTTACTATATTTGTGTATTTTTATTAGAGAATCTTAAATTTTCATACGGCTTTGTGTACTACTTTCTGTCTACTGTCCTTTCATTTTAACTTAAAGGATTTCCTTTAGCATTTCTTATAGAGCTGTTCTAATAGTAAGAAACTCCCTCAGCTTTTGTTTATCTGGGAAAGTCTTAATTTCACCTTCATTTTTGAAGGACAGTTTGCCAGATACAATATTCCTGGTTGACAGTTTTTTCTTTTAGCAGTTTGAATATATCATCCCACTCTCTTCTGGCCTGCAAAATTTCTGCTGAGAGAGCCACCGATAATATGGAAACTCCTGGGTACGTTACTATCACTTTTATCTTGCTGCTATCAAGATTGCTTTTGTGCCCTGGCTGGTGTGGCTCTGTGGATTGGGCACCAGCCTGGGAACCAAAAGGTCACCAGTTTGATTCCCGGCTGAAGCGCATGCCTGGGCTGTGGGCCGGTCCCCGGCTGGGGGCGTGTGAGAGGCATATGATGGATGTTTCTTTCACACATCAATGTTTCTCTCCCTCTCTTTCTCCCTCTCTCCCCCTCTCTCTAAAAATAAATTTTAAAAGTATTTTTTTAAAAGGATTGTGGGGATATAATGTACCTCAGTGGTTCTCTTTGGATTTATGCTAGTTGGAAGTTTTTGAGCTTCTTGAATCTATATGTCTGTTTCTTTCCTTAGATTTAGAAAGTTTTCCATCATTATTTTTTCAAACAAGCTCTTCACTCCTTCACTCTCTTCTTGTGGATTCCTGCGATGTATATACTGATCCACTTTATAGTATCTCCTAAGTCTCTTAGCCTTTCTTTGCTTTTCTGCATCTTTTTTCTCCTTTGACTTGATGATTTCAAATGACCAGTCTTCCAGATCTGTGGATATTTTATTTTGCCTGTTTATGTCTGCTCTTGAACCTTTTAAATGAAATTTTTAATTCAGTTATTGTAATCCTTAGCTTTATTATTTGTTAGGTTGTTTTTTATAGTTTTGGTCTCATTGGTTCCCATTTTGTTCACATCATTTTTCTGATTTCATTTCGTTGTTTTCTCTTTTAGGTCATTGAGTTATTTTACATTCTTTGTCAGGTAGTTCATAGGTCTGCATTTCTTTAGGGTCAGTTTCTGGAGTTTTATTTTGATTCTTTGAATAGTTCATGTTTCCCTGTTTCTTTTTATTCTTTGTAATTTTTTCACAGGGATTTAGACATTTAAAAAAACAGCCACCTCTCAGTCGTTGCATACTGGCTTCATTCAGGGGAAGACCTGCACTGATCAGCTGCGCTGCAGGTTCTAGATCTCTTAAACCTTCTTTGATCTCTTTCTTCCCCCGGCTTCTGACTGTGTAACTGCAGCCCTAACAGACTCTTTGCCTCTCTTTTCAGCACCTTCCAAACTCAGAGCCAGTCTCATCAGTACTCCATGTTAGGAGAAATAGAAACCAGTCTCTTAGGCAGCCCCCAGACAAGCCAGAATATTGGGCTCATGGTCCAGTCTTTTTGTTTTAAAGGGAGGAGCCCTGGTAGGAAGAGTTGCTTCTCAGTTGTTCATTGCTATGCTGTGCAGCAGAAGAGCATGAACAGACTCACCAAGTACCACAATTTTCCTTCCCCCTTTTCTCCTTCTTGGTTTTATAGTAGCCTGGGTGCTAGAGCATCTCAGCTGCTCTCTCTAGGGTTCTCACAGAGGTATTTCGACCTGCCTGTTGTTACTAAGTTGGTGTCTCTGTGCGGGTAGGAGGACCTGAAGCTTTCTAGTCAGCCATCTGCTAATGTCATCAACCTTTGTTCCTTTTTAAGAGCAAGGAAAACCTTCCTAAAGTCACCCAGCAGAGTTCTACTTATACCTCATTGGCCACATCTGTCAGGGACTTATTCCCAACCAGTCACAACAAAGGAGTATAATTATAATGACTTGGCTTGTGTTAATGAGAAGCCATGCACTGGGGTTAGTAAGTTCTCTTCTTAAGCCCGTCACCACTTGGTACCTAAACAAAACAGCTTCTATTTGTAAGAACTAAAAAAAACAGGGTAATCACTTGGGCAGCAACTGCTGTGCCCACGTTAAATGCTAAATTGTTGATTGTCTCTTTTAGAGCCGAAGAGATTCCTCTGAAAATCTTGGCCCACAATGGCTTGGTTGGAAGACTTATTGGAAAAGAAGGCAGAAATTTGAAGAAAATCGAACATGAGACTGGGACCAAGATAACAATCTCATCGTAAGCCACTCATTCAGATTCATTGTGCCCTTTAAGGGAGACTTGAGCGTTTTCATCTGCTTTTCTATAAAATGGGAATGTGATTTTAAGTGATACAATTATTTCCGTAAAAACAAATACATGAATAGTTACCAAACGTATTTTACTACAAATACAATCTAAGCCACTGCAAAGATTTGAGGTAAAATAGCAGGTATTCCGTACCACAGAATCTGATAAGGAAATCCAGTCTTCTCCCCACCTTCTCCACCAAGACTTGTTTGTGATCCTCTGGGATTTATTTTTCCTTTTGAAAACAGGAAATTTCTCTTTTTCTCCCGGTGGCCAGCTTGCAGGATTTGAGCATTTACAACCCCGAGAGAACCATCACTGTGAAGGGCACCATCGAGGCCTGTGCCCACGCCGAGGTAGAGATTATGAAGAAGCTACGTGAGGCCTTTGAAAATGACATGCTGGCTGTTAATGTAAGTGCCGAACTCCTTCTCCTGCTGGTTCTCGCTTGTGTTGTCAGGGAGAACCCCAGCCTCTCTAAGAATAATTGTCATTCAGAGAGTGAAGAAGCACCTTAAAACAGGTGGGCAGTTATTCCTGCCTTCTTGGGGCAGGGGTGTTAAAATAATCAGGAGACCAACTAGTAAATTATGATAAATTCACTAGACAAAATAGTGTGAAACCATTAAAGTCATAACTTTGAAGATTTTAAAATGAGGAATTGTCTATGATATAATGTCAATTAGAAAAGAATATATAAAAGAGTATGTAAATAGGGTTATAGTTATGTAAAGTAATATGGATCAAAATGACTGGAAGGCTACTTAGAAAAGTAAAAATAGCTGGTATGTTAGGGAAGTGGGATTTTTTTCACTTTCCAATTTTTAAATTAAATATTTTAAAATTAACATCTGATTTGTATCTCCTGCTTACTGATCTGTTCTTTTAGGTGACCCAATAAATCAGGGGTGTCAAACTCATTTTCACTGGGGGCCACATCAGCCTCACAGTTGCCTTCAAAGGGCTGAATGCAATTTTAGGACTGTATAAATGTAACTATTCCTTTTTTTTTTTTTTTTTTTAAGATTTTATTTATTTATTTTCAGAGAGAGGAGAAGGGAGGGAGAAAGAGCAATGTATGGTTGCCTCTCACATGGTCCTCATTGTGGACCTGGCCTGCAACCCAGGGATGTGCCCCGACAGGGAATTGAACCGGGACCCTCTGGTTCCCAGCCCATGCTCAATCCACTGAGCCACACCAGCCAGGCTAAATGTAACAATTCCTTAACAGTTAACCAAGAGCTTGGCGATGCTGCCGGGTAGAAACTAGGGGCCGGCCGGATAAAACAAGTTAGAGGGCTGGATTTGCCTGCGGGCCTGTGTTTGCCGTCTGTGCAATAAATGTTGTCAACCACCTCAGCTCTAATACTCCTAACGGACTGATTTGGGTTTCTTCTTGTTACTGCTATCTAGTTCCCACGTGATAATAGGGAGATATCAGTCCGACATCAGAAGTCTTAAAAATATTTGTCCATCGGCAAGGCTCCACCCAGTAATTTTTTTTACTTTCTATGATAACGATTCTTTAACATATATTTAACTCTAACATACACTGAAGAGGAAAGGATACTGTGATAAGCCCTCCCATTTCCATAATTCAGCTTTGACAGTTACCAACTCCTGGCCTGTTCTGTTGCATCTGAACGGCCATCCACTTCTCTGCCCCCCGTGGATGTCCTGCAGCAAATCCCAAACCCAGTGCCGTTCCCCAGAGGAGTAGGTGCTGACAAAGAGCTGTGCGGGCTAAACCCAGTTCCCTCGCTGCAGCACACCCCCTTGTCCCTGCTCCCTTCCTCAGGTCAGTGCGGTGCCCCCCACCCTAGCAGCCCACCTCGCGTGGCACTCCAGAGAAAGGATGAGGAGAGGACCCCAGCATGACCTGCTCTCCCCATCCGTGTGCCTGTGCCTGTGGAAGTACCATCCAGTGATCTCATCATCATGTTTTGGCTCTTGGCGTCTTACAATAAACATCTCTTTCTGCAGAAGGGTCTGGGCGCTCCCAGAGCCATCGTCCGCTGAGCCTGTCATTGAGACTCATTCATGTCTGTCCCAGAGTCACACGTTGATAGGTGAATGACAAAACTACTAGGTTTTATATATCAAATTGGGTAAAGGTTAAGGATCCTGGCTCTACTACTCCAAACATTCTGAAAGAAGGCAAGTTACTAGGTGACCCGTAGCCACAGATTAAAACACAGAAGAGGTTTGGGGAGACAGAGGCTGGGGAAGGCTGGACACAGGCCAGAGTAGGTGACCGCACTGCTCTGCCTTGGAAGGACTGCCGTTCGACCTCAGCGCCGTCGCTCGTGCGGCCATCGCGAAAGTGCCAGTGGCCAAAATGAAGTTCAGTCCCTTCTGACTTCTGCCCAGAGCAGGAACCCAGAAAGCATTTTGATGCATCTTCCCACATTTGCAGGAAGATGATGTCTTCTCCTCTTTCCAAAGAGATGAGACAGAAATACAGTGTTCAATCCAGGCTCGTCTGAAAGGATGACAAAGTCGAGGTTGTACAGGGACATTACAAAGGGCAGCAAATTGGCAGAGTAGTCCAGTTCACATAGAGAAATCGATTACCCACATTGAACAAGCGCAGTGGGAGACAGCCTGTGGGAGACAGCCGAGGGGACAGCCGTTAGTGCCGGCACTCACCCTGGCAAGGTGGTCACCACTCGACTGAAAGATCCTGGAACGTAAAACCAAATCGCACCACACAGGCAAGGAAAAGGGCAAATAGAGTGGAGAAACAATTGAGAAGGTGCAGGAATAAAGTACCTTATACACAACTTTCATGGAAAAAAAACTCAGAATGGGGTAGGGGGGACCACCTAGCCTCTAGCCTATGTGAGCATCCCCATGTTTAAATGTGAAATAAACCAGCAAGATGATGATGAAGCTGGCAGCTGAATGCGCAAAAGCCAGAGTTGGGAACCGGCCTGAATCTGGACGAGGGAGGTTACATATGTGCTGCCTGAGTGCAGGGCCTGCCCTTTCCCCGGACAGAGTTAGAAAAAGACTGGTAATCCAACGTGTTTAAAGCATGTCCATTCAACAAGTATTTATTGAGTACTTGCTCTGTCCAGCACTGAGCACACAGCACTAAGTGAGGCGGTCTCTGTCCACGAGGAATTGTGGTCTGAAGGGGGCGGTACCTGCACGGTTGACCCGCATATGGGACAGGCGCTCTTTTAAAGAAAGGCCGGAAGGGTGGGAGAGCACAGAAGGGGCATTTGAGCTGAAACCTTTGGGGTGAGAGAAGGCTTCTGAGCTAAGAAGACACCTAAGCTCAGGTGAGGTGAGGAGAGAGAGAAGCTCATTCCTTGCAGGGTGGACAATGGGTGCCATGGCCCAGAGGTGAGAGAGGACCAGGACAGAGCAGGTGAGGGGTGGCCTGGGACCCCAGAAGAGCCTTGTTTGCTGTTAACACATTGCGTACCACATAGAAATCTCTAAGACACACGCCAGGGACTGCACGTTTTTGGGCAAACTTGAAGACGAAGACTATTCGAATGACCAAATACAATGTAACTGCAATGCTTTATGGGTTCGTGCAATTATATAGTTTTTTGTAGATTGACCTGCACAGTTTCCACCAATGAGATCGCTTCATTCAATGTGGACAAGACAGTGTGTTGACATCTAAGGTCCATAACAGATGGCGTGCGAAACACGAGAAAACTCGTGAGCGGTCCTTAAGTTGTTAAGATGTATAGACTCTCAAGAGTGGCAGAGAAACTTCGAAGGAACAGCGCAGTCAAGTTGAGGTTTGGGGAGCCCACCTCAGCCACAGGGTGGGGAAGGGGTCCACAGGGCCAGGGCGGAGCTCATCAGGAGTCACTGGTGCCGTCCAGACCAGAGATGGAGGTTGACCCAGGCCGGCTGGGGCTCCGGTCTCCTCCCCTCATCTTCCTCTCCATTTCTGTCCCCAGCAACAAGCCAACCTGATCCCGGGGCTGAACCTCAGCGCGCTTGGCATCTTTTCAACAGGACTGTCCGTGCTGCCTCCACCAGCAGGGCCCCGGGGAGCTCCCCCCGCACCCCCCTACCACCCTTTCGCTGTAAGTAGCTCAGCATTCAGGGGCTTGCTCGGCTCCGGGCATCTCCAGGCAGCAGCGTGGCTCTGCTGGTCGAATCCGAGCTAAAGCTTTAACTTGGAGGCCATACGCGTACGTGACTGTAGGCAGAATCCAACGCTTCTTAGGACTTCTTCCTCAGATTAATGTGATCTAACCCTCCTCTAAATAGGTGCTCTTAAACACACTGTGTGTCTTACCTAGGAAAGAAAGAAACTGCTAGCAAAGTCACTAACTATAAGCCTATTTATTGTCAAAAAGGATTTGTTAGCTCAAATAAAATCTTCATGAGTGTTGTTCATTTATTTAAAATATTAGGGTATCTCTTTTCCACCTATGTCTATAATGCAGATGCATTATATTTTAATAATGGACAGTTTTTAAAAGAAAATAATCCACAGTGTTTGTTTCAAAATACTTAGCACAATTCCTGGCATGTGGTGGGTTCTTGGTAACCATTTATTGTCTGAATCACAGTGAATAACAAGAAAGGTGAATCTTACGAGTTTTCTACTTGTCACTCCCGTTCACAAGCATCGTTCAGAATCAGTGCATTAACAGGTTGGAGTTAGGGCACTTGACAGCTTTTTTAATTCCAAATTCTCCATACATACAGCTTATTTTTAGGCAAAACTTTCTTTCTCCCAAAGTTTATATCGTTTGAACAGGAAGAACCAGGATGGTGAACATGACCCTGGCTACCCCCTTTCTTGTGAAAGGGGGTCTCTGGTCCAGGCCTCGCCGAGTGACAATTCCTAGGGGTGTCTGCAGAGAGACAGGGCGGACCCCTCTGCTCTTCTTCCAACAAAATGCCGGCTTAAATTGGCGCCCATGTCCTTAGTCACAGGAACTTATGCATTTCTGCAGTCTTGTTTATATGCAGATCTTCTGAGTCATTTCTAAATCTTCATATCATTTATTTAGGACGATATCCATTTCCCCTTAAAGAAAGGATAGGGCCCAATATTGAGCTGTGTGTGTGCGCACGCGCGCTTGAGGTGAGGCAGGAAGGACGGTGGCTGCGCCCAGGAGGGTGGCACTATGGGAGGTACACGTCCCCATATCTTGGCTGTGAGACTTGAGAATGACTGAGCTTGGTAAGATTCCGTAGCATTGAAACCCACCTCATTTCTTAGCAGAAAGCCTGTGTGTACTACCTGAGCAGGTAACATAAAGCCAGGCACCCTCTTCGCCCTAACAACTCAAATGGTGGGGAAAGGCATAATAAAACAGATCACTTCTAAAACCGATCACCTAAAATAGGGGCCAGTATCCTTATTTCCCATCTGTTTCTTAATGATATGTAACAGCTGGGTACATACTAAAGCTGTTAACCATGTGTTGTGTTGTAAATGTCCAACAGCTTATCATTTCACTTTGCTTGATTTGTGGCATCCTGTGCCATAGTAATTTAAAATAAATATACTTTGAAACAAACTATTGCATGAAGTAAAATGTAAATGTTTCCCTTCAGCCTGCCTTCTCAAGTTTCACCCAACTGCCCCTCTCCAGAAGTACAGCGCTGTTACATTTACACATACTTAAATGTTTTCTCAGCGTACCTATGGCTGTGTTGTTGAAAAATACAAATGGGATCCTGTCATGTGCAGTGAATTACAAGTTATTTCGTTACTTTTTATGGCATCTTTCCATTGCTAGACCTACTTCTCTTTAATGGCTACTTACTATTCCATTGAATGAATTCACTCTAGTTTTCTAACCAGCACACGATTTTTAGACATTTGGGTTGTGTCCAGGTTTTCTCTGCTACAAAGAGCGTCAAAAGGAATATCTATATATATAAGTCTTTGCACAAGTGTGTGAGTATATGCAAAAGAAAATTCTCTAAGATTGGAATTACTACATCAAAGGGTAGATGCAATTTAAATTCTTACAGATTTGAACAGAATTCATGCAGAAATTTTAAGGATTGAAGTAGCAAAATAAGTGCTATTTCCCTTTATGGACTTCCTGCCTTTGATGTCATGCTGAGGAAGAAGCCTTCTCCCCCCCGTGTCTTCTTACAGTAATGTTTCGTTGCTGATTTCGGGGAGTTCTTGCTTCTATTTATGTCTGTAACACAGAGAATTTATTTTGACTTATACTTTGAGACAGGGATCTGACTGTATTTTTTCCCCCACACGGAGAGCCAATTTCCCCGAAATCATTTATGGAGTAAGGCACCATTTTATCGCTCAATTCGAAGTGTCAGCTTTGCATGCACAGAATTCTCACTTAGTGATTCCTGGGCTCTCTTCCGCCATTCATCTTGTTCTACCCTGCGATTACGTACTTTTATATTCTCGTTGACAGTTTTAGCACGGGCTTATTTATCTCTCAAAGAATGAATTGGAAAGATGACTACCTTTTACTGCGCTTGGGAAAATTAGAGAATATGTGGGTATTTTCTGCTTGAAGAGTTGATAAGACTATTTTGTGAAGCTTCTGGGCCTCTAGCACTTGTAAGCTTTTCGATTTACTAATCAGTTTTTGACATGGCTTTGTTGATTACGTTTTCCTATAAAAGTATTCGTTCCATCTATCTTTTTGTGTGCGTGGACATAACGTGCAGAGCAGACCTCTGCCTTTTAAATCCCCACACGTACGGTTAATACCGCTTTTGCTTCCTAACATCGCACAGGCGTGGGCAAGGTAGGTTCACAGGTGTGTGTGAAACGCAGTTTTTCTGTGTTATGTATTAATGTTATATTATTTATTTGTATCATAACTGTAAACCTACTTTCACCCACTGCTGTATATTTGGTTTTTTTTTTTCTGAATTTGGATTTGCTAGGACTTTTTCCATTTCTTTAAATTTCTTTTTTTTTTTTTTAAGATTTTATTTATTTTTAAAGAGTGGGGATGGGAAGGAGAAAGGGCGAGAAACATCAATGTGTGGTTGCATCTTGTGCGCCCCATACTGGGGACCTGGCCCACAACCCAGGAATGGGCCCTGACTGGGAATTGAACCAGCAACCCTTTGGTTCACAGGCCAGCACTCAATCCACTGAGCTATACCAGCCAGGGCTTCCATTTCTTTAAATTTCTAAAGAGCAGTTAAGGGTTTCTTTTTTGTTATCTTGCTGTTGTTTCTGTACTTTGTATGCAGAGAATGTGATGGGAGCACTCTGATTTTTATGACCTTGCTCATGCATGATGAATTTTTTTGAATCCTGGGCATTTGGAAGGAGGCACCTTCTCATGGGCTCAAAGTCATGTTTATAGCAGCAAAGTCAGACTTCCAGTTTACGGCTCGTAACCTCGACGTAAAGTTTTTTTCTCTGTATGACTTAAGCTTTCAAGGCAGTTTCCTGTTCTTGCCACTATGATTATGGTTTTGTCAAATTATTTCTAACAGATTTTGTTTACTGTGTTTGGTCATTTTATTCTAGAAATGATCTTGAATTTCAGTCTACATTAGCTTTTTTCCTTCATGAATACACAATATCATAATCCACAGTTATTTAGAATTAATTATATACTTTTACTGGTTTCTTGGCTCTTTGCAGACAGTTTCTTGCATTACATATCCTCTGATTTTTTTTTTTTTATTTTTTTTTATTTATTTTAGAGAGAGGGGAAGGGAGGGAGACAGAGAGAGAGAGAAACAGCAATGTATGGTTGCCTCTCACATGGCCCTCACTGGGGACCCGGCCCACAACCCAGGCACGTGACCTGACGGGGAATCGAACCGGGACACTTCCTCTGATTTTTTTGAGTTATTTGTTTCTGTTTGTTTGGAATACTCCCTCAAACAGTTTTTTTCAGGAATAATACATAAGTAGTATAGTTTCTACACCTTTCTATTCTGAAAATGCCTTTCTTTTCCCCTTATTCATGAATGAAAGTCCAACTGGGTATTTAGAAATTCTAGGGTCAGGGTTCCCTTAGAATTCTGGAAACATTCCACATTTGGTTTTTCAGATAAGTGTGTAACCAGCCTGATTCTCTCTCTTTTGTCAGTGGCTTGTTTTTTCCGTCTGTAAGACATTTGCCTTTTGTATTATTTCACCTTTACCCTTGGAATTCAGAAAGCTGAATCTGAGTCCTTCGGTCTGCAGGTTCAGGTCTTTCTTTGGCTTGGGAAAATCTTTTGCTTCTGTGATTAATTTTAGTGTTGCTTCTCCTGACTCCACTGCACTTTCTCATCCTGGAGTTCCCGCCTCCCAGGTAGTAGATCTGTTCACTCCCTTCATGTCTCCACTTCCCTCTTTCTGCTTGGAAGGCGTCACTCTTCTCGTGCACCAGTGGACTTTTCCAAAGTTCTGTTCTACTGTTTATGTGGTGCTATTGAGTTTTTCCTTCACTAATCTTGTTTTTAATTTCCAAGGTCTTTCTAGTTCTCTGATTGGCGTTCTCTCATCGCAGTCCACGCGAGCACTGTCTTCTCAAGTCTCACCAGGAAATCAGGCAGACTATAAACAAAAATTCTCCCTCTTTCCTGAAGTGATTCACTGGGGTCATTTGCTTGCTTTGTTCCCCCCTTTCATGCCGTTGATTCTCTATATATGTCTAAGGAATTTTAATTTTCCATTCATGTATTTACATAAACTCAACAGAGCCCTGGTATCTGAACATATTAGAGCTTTCTCGTAACGTACACCGTGGGCCCCGCCTGACCAGTGAATTGGGAATGTTCCAGGGGAACCATATTGGGTGCAGGGGTTAAGGTTGTAGGCTGCAAAACCAGAGACCTGTGCTCAGACCTTTGCTCTGCCTCTTGCTGTCTTACCAGTTTCTGGTTCCAATCAGCTCCAGAGGTTGTCCTCAGAGAGCGCACGGAGCTGGATAAACAGGAACGTAAGGAGCGACTTTGACAAACTGGGGTAGAACGGTGCACCTTCTGAATCTTGGAAAGCTCTGCCCATGACCGTGACCCTTCCGGCCAAGCCTGCCGCCCTTTCCAGGCCCACGTTGGTATCCCTGGTTCCCAGGGTGAACACCTGCCCTCTTTGCACCTGCCTTGGTGACTCTGTCTTCATACTAAAGCTACTTAAATTTTTGAACATAATTTGTATGCCTGACCCTTGCCCTCTCCACTGCCTCTCCCCTGATTTCTTCATAACACAGAAGAGCTCCTAAGTCATGCATCAGATGGTCATACGAAACAGCTTGGAACTGAGGACCTGACAGTTCTTCCAGGAAAAGCAGCCCAACTGTTTGTAATTCCCTTTTCAATTTTCACAGGTGTGTTTGATATGTGCTCTTCTACCCGCCCCCCAGCACAGTCAGGCATAGAGGAAAAGCAGACCCCAGCTCCCCAAAACTCAGAACGGGAAATGAACCATGGATTAGAGGGACCAGCCCCCTTGCCGCCTGTTGGCAGGGCGTGGGGCACCCCCATCACCACTCCTGCCCCCTTCCCCAATGTAATGCTTTTGAAACACTCAGAAATAAAGTAGCTTCTCTGTCAGAGAACAGCTGGGACCCTCAAACTGAGACAGCCCGACTGCCATATTGGGGTTGGGGTTCCACACTGACCCCCCTCTTCCCTGGGACCTTGCTTCATCAAATGGCTACAACCTGCTTTCCCATTAAGGAGAACATTTATTCGAATCATTGACAAGTGACTTTTCTGATCATTCTAAGCATGTTTGCAAAGTCCTTTTCCACCTGAGGTGGTAGATGCCACAAAAGCCTGGGCGGGTAGAAATTAGAAAGTATGCTCTGATAAGCCACGTGTTTTGTTATAAGTAAGTACTCATTCATTCAGCCACACAAGCCTGATGATAGATTCTTCCATTCCTGTGCCCTTATTAAATGCCATGTAATATCCTTCGGTGACATCCCTTGACTTGGGGTCAAATCCATGTCTAAACCAGGCCCACAAGGCCCTGTGTGACCTCGCCCTGCCTGCCTCCCCGTCACGTCCCACTGTGTGTACTCTTACTGCTGCTCTAAGGGTCTCCTTTCTGCTTTTCAAACAGACCAATCCCTTTCCTAGCTCTGTACCTCTAAGAACTGTGCTTCGAATGTTCCCTCCCCTGTGCCTTGCACGAGGCTCCACTTCCTCCCACCTCAGAGGCCACCTCCTCCAGGAGCCTTCCAGGACCACTCCAGCTAACACCGCCTTTCCACCCCTCGGTGCCGCAGCTCCCCTTCCTCACATCGTCCCGTTTTTTGTTTTGTTTTTTTTTTTTTTTTTCACAGCACTCGTCTACCTCCCCAGTAGAACGTAAGACCCATGGCAGCAGTGAGACCTTCTCTGAATAAATGTGTCCCAGCACCTAGACCAGTGCTTCACGCATAGTAGGTGCTCAAATATCTTTTGCAGGAATGATGACTGACTGAACCCTCAACAATATTATAAGATCTAAATATTATTTTAATCCATTTGTGGATGAGGCTCAGCAAGGCTGAATAAATTATTCTAGCTTATAAAGAGCTAGTGATTCAATCTCAGGTCTTCTGAGTCTTCTGACTCCCAAATCAGCCTGTGTACACAGATGGCAGAGCCTCAGGTAAAAACGAGCTCCTGATTGCTGAGTTCAAGCCTCTCTCCACACAAATTTCCAACTGTAGTGACTCATGAATAAAAAGCAGTAAATCTAAATTTAATAGTGTTTATGTTGTTAGGATTTGAACCCAGAATAGCGGTCACACTGTGGCCTGTGTATTCTTGGCCTCACATGAGGTTTTGTGAGGGAAAAGCAAATTACAATTAAAAGAATCATTTCTGCTATAAGGGCTAACGAAAAAGCTGTCCTGGTAGGAAGAGAGCAGACGTGTCTTTTCCCCAAAGTAGAGCTTTGTGTGAGCAGAAACCCTGCAGGAATTCTCTGCCCACCTTCCATGGCCCAGGACTACCCCCTAGAACAGGGGACCTGCACAGACAGGTCTGAAACTGATGCTCTTCTAGAAAAGCAGGACCAAGTTAGCCAAACCTGGTCACTTAGCTTCCTTTCAAAAATTGGACGTTACCGAGAGAGGGCTGGTCTCATAGCCCCCTCTTGTGGCCATGCGGTGCCACTACAGTCTCTGAGTCACAAACAGCAAAGGCTCCTACTACAGAAGGGTTGCCATCCATAAGCCGCCCGTCCCGGGCACCTAGAGCACCCTTGGGAGACACTCCCCACAGTGCTTACATCTCTCTTCCTCCGAGGCCAGTTCACTCTCCAAGCTCAAGTCGGGGAGGTTTCATTTTGTCCCTAATGTGTCATAAGGTGAAGTTTTGACCTGGAGCTCAGTCTGGCTGGGGATTCAGGAGGTGGAGGGCACTGTGAGCTTTGCTCCAGGGCCCTCAGGTGAGAGCTAGGCCTCTCCCTCCCAAGCCGCATCCATGTCTTACTGCTGTTGGGATGGTCTTGGAGGTTCACTTGCATGGTGGGCCTGAGGGACCAGTGCTCAGAGCTGGTGACAGGCACGTCCGCGTGTACTTGGCCTTATGTAAAATACCATTGACTAGACTTTGGGGCTCTGGCCAATGTCCCGCCTGTAAGAATATATAAAGTCAGACATATTCCTGTTTTACAGGACCACAGTGAGGGTTAGAGGAGTTTTAGAATGGGTACAAAGTGTCTATCACAGACTTAGTGCACAGTAGGTATTCGCTAGGAAAGCAGCTCCTTAAAATGTAACTTCCGGTAATATCTCTGTTTTCTTCCGTCCACATCAGCCTCCCCATCCCTGCTCCCCCTTCCCCACAGTCACACACCAGACATTTATTTGTTCTCTTTCTCTCCTCCCGGCCTCTCTTTGAGTTTCTCTTTTCTCAATCTCTTCCTTTCTTCCGAAACGCTGTGATGGAGCTCACTGGTCTGACTGCCCAGGAGCGTGTTTGCTTGTTCTGTGTTTAAGTCTCCGGTGTTGCCCTTGCACTCGGTCCCTGTGGGTGCGTGTGGGGGCCCCCGTGCCCGAGCGTGCACCTGCTCCCGTGGTAAGTTCCCAGGAGTCCAAAGCCTGGCCCAGCTGGACGCGCTCAACATTCCGCCGCCCCGCGCTGCGCGGGGGAAGGCGCAGCGGGGTCAGAGGGTGGGAGAGGCACGTAGAGGTGAGAGCCTGGCCAGGTGGCGCTGCGGAGGGCAGTGTTGCTGGTGGCAGCAATCTCCCCACCCTGAGTTCGGTGAGCGCCCCCAGGGCGCCGCTGACTGACGCTTTCTCTCACTCTGCAGACGCACTCCGGATACTTCTCCAGCTTGTACCCCCCTCACCAGTTCGGCCCGTTCCCTCATCATCACTCCGTAAGTGCCCCTCCGTTCAGCCCCATCCGCCACTTTCCCTCGCCTGTGGGGCTGGCACCACGTTGTCCTGGGCGGACCGGCGAACGCTCGCCTGAGAGCGCCGGGCCCTGTGGTTCCAGGTCGCTGGGGATGACACATCGCAGGCTGTAAGCGCACCGGACGTGCCAGCGCCCCAGTGCACTAGAGGGTCTTCGAAGCTCTGGCCTGTCCCAGTCACCGTCCTGCTGCCACTTACAGTCCTACAGGTGGCAGGAAACTGGTGCAGATGGGTGGTCAGCAGATCGGATGGGGAGCTGCTGTTGGGCTAAAGGCCAGAGTTTTCAAAGGTCTTTGAAGCAGGTCCAGCAAAGGGGGTCCTTCTGTTTTTGCGTACCCCTACGGCGCAGGCCCTTGTGGCCTCCCCGTGTCTCTCTGGGCGGTCACCAGGCAGGTTTAGGGGCCGCCTTGTTTTGAATGGGGCACCGCTCTAGTGAAAGTGCCGCTCCTGCAAGTTGGATGGGCAGCTTCCTGTTCCCTCTGACACAGCAGCTCCGGGCCCTGTGCTCAGGCCCCGTACATTTCACTGATGTCCTGGATGAAGACAGGCAAAACACATATCACTTCTGTATGTGACAGAAAACCTGTGAGTGAACAATGTTCTGTGTCCAACAAATGCGGAGCGGCTCAAGAGGAGTTTGCGATTTGACTGTCGTGTCTGCTTGCTTGTGTTCCAGTTCCCTCTTCAAGCTTCCCGCCTGCGGAGCCCGAGGCCGCAGTAAAACCCATGCACCATTTTGGCCATTTTCTGGGTCCTTGGGCTGCCTCTCCACGTGGCTCAAAGTAGATGCAAGGTAACTTTCTGGAATGTCTTCTCTCTTGTCTTGCCCTCACAGTACCCGGAGCAGGAGATTGTGAACCTCTTCATCCCGACCCAGGCTGTGGGAGCCATCATCGGGAAGAAGGGGGCGCACATTAAGCAGCTGGCGAGATTCGCCGGGGCCTCCATCAAGGTAAAGCTGCTCTCAACAGCTGTCCGTGACGCCCCTTCCACCCCTTCCTTTCCTCCTCACCCTCGGCCCTTGTTCCTTCTGCCCGGCCAGCCGAGGATGGCAGCTCCTGTGCCCTCCAGGGACAATCCCGCAGGAGCTGGAAAATCGGCCTCCAGAACTATTCCCGTCCGCTCTCGTCTTTACCTCTCTTACTCCTTCTCTGTTCAACTAACAACTGAATGGGGAAAACAATATTCATAACAGATAAGCCCCCCCAGTTCTCCTTAGGTTGCCATTGTGCTCCCCCTGAAAGGCGGAGGGTGTTTCCCGAACTAAGGGAGTGAGCTGAAGTGGAGAAGCATACACTGAGCAGGTTTCAGCGCTTTGATGCTTTAACTAGTCTCTGCTTCACAAACCCTTGAACTTTGGGGAAAAAAAAAAATAGTTTGAATGCAAACCTCTTTGAAAGCAACGGTGATAAAACATAGATAAACAAAGGGCTGGTGACACAGCCTGATGTGAAGCCCCCACCGCGCAGAGAGGCTCAGGAAGGAAGGCCCCCTGGCTCGTGGAAGTGGTTGTGAGCACAGGCATAGCCACACTTGGGCATCCACATCCTGCCTCCTCGAGCACAGTGTGAAGAATGTCAGAGAAGCTGAAAGGGAAGGATTATCCGCCCCTGGTCCCGCTCCAAGCCCAGCTATCAGCTCTGACTCACGGGCAGAATGCTGAGCACGTCCCAAGCCTCGTGAAACACTTTCGGAAACAGAGTTTCCGTTGTTACGTAAAATAGCTTGCTGCCATGGGACAGCCCGGAATTCTGAACCAGAAGTCTCATGACTTGGAGAGAAAGAAGGCTCACACTTTCTCTCCAAGAAGAGCTGGAATTCCTCCCATAGCAAGTGTGCTGGGCAAAAAAACCAAAAACAAAACATTCTGAGTAATACAGAACGAAGATCACAGTGAGACCATGAACGAGTTTTATTTAGGTAAATCATTTCCCCTTCCAGGCCTCGTTCATCCCAACTGCAAAGTGGATAGACTGGATGAGAGACCTCAGGTGTGGGGGAGACAGCAGTGGGGTGCACGGGGAGCCTTTGCACCCAGCAGGCTTGTGCCAGGTGAGACCCTGGCCCAGGCCGTGCTGACCCCGCCCCTGTGGTAGGATGGGTAAGGTGTGGAAGATGCTGGCCTGGCTGCACCCGAAAGGCCTTTCCCAGTGTTCAGTCCTGTGGTCTGAGATGCCACTCAGGAGATAGAATGAGAGGGTTTCAACTAAAAAGGACTTGGGGGATCATCTCATCAAATCCCCCTGCTTTCTTCTAAGGGGGCGTTAGAGAGGTACAGGGACACAGCCAAGGCAGGCAGGTGGCAGGACCAGCTCTCAGGTATCAATTCTGCTGATCGGTAGGACGTTGAGCACCTAGCGGCACTAATTGCAGCAGTAGTTCTCCATTTGCCATGGTGTCCGAGGAACCAGGGTTCAGAGGCGTCAGCGATGAAGGCCGCAGAGCCAGTGAATGTGAACGCCAGGATTTGACCAGGTTGTCCGATTTCTGGTCCCGTGTTTTCCCGCTGTGTCAGCCTGGGTGCTACACCAGGCTCATTCCCTATCAGTCCTCATGTCCCGGAAGGTTGAATGGTGGCCTGTCACTTCGCTGGTGACCTCTGTGACGGGCGGAGACCGCAGGGAGGGACCACGGGCACAGGCTGGGCTCTACAGCCTGGTAGCGTGCCAGGTGTCTGCTCTGCTGGGCTGACAGCCTGCTCCTGCCTCAGCCTCTGCCTCTGGCCAGAGCAGTGAGGAAGAGGAGAGGAGCCAAGTATACGTGGGAGAAGTTTCCTGCTTTTTACAATCAACCCGGTTCTCGCTAGATTCCCTGCATCCCGACAGGCTTCTGAAAGCATCCGTCTCTGCAGCAAGGTCTTGCTCCAGGAACCCGGACTGGCTGCCTCTCCAGGCATCCGAGGCCACAACCAGCGGCACATCTGATGCCGACAGGCAGGGAGACAGCTTTCCACTAACTCAGACGTGGGAAGGGGTGGAGCTGAGCTGGGAGGTGCGCCCCAAGAGGCGCTCTGGTTACAGGCAGACAGAGCGCTCCCATCGCTCCTGGTTCTGCACAGCGTCTGGTCCGCAGGCTCCAGAACCCCACACTCAATTTGGTCAACACTGCCAGCCAGGGGCACCCCATGCCTGGCCTTGCTCCAGCCTGTGATCTTGGCAGTCACCTCACCTCTCTGGGTGCCATCTGCTTCAGTCGTAAGATGGGGTCTGCATTCCTGGTCCGCGGAGGGTTGCCTGTGGAGCGCCGCTGTGGAACCAGAGTCACGTGCCACGCTCGGACCTCCGGCCTGGGCTGGCGGATGCCGGACGGTTGAGAGATGAGGTTTCTTGCAGCATCTGAGCCAGGCAGCCGTGAGCCACTGGGAAGTAGACAGGATGGCAGAACTGATTTGGTCACCGTGAACCGCGAATTAGCCTTTCAGCCTGGCTCCTAGCCACATCCGCTCCAGCTCCGCTGTCACACGCAGCCGGCCGCCCTGGGAGCTGAGAATTAGAGCACGGTTACCTTTCCTGCGAGCCGCTTCCAGGTTAAGGCCTCTATGGACTGAGCCTTCCTCCCCCTGGGCCCTGGGTCAGTTGGCACAGTCTGTACCTCCCTTTTCCTAGAGCTTTTGACTCCCTCGGTGGAAGGCAGCCAGTCCCTGCTGGTGCTCGGGGCAGGGACAGGCAGCAACTACTGATCTGCCGCCAATGCTCCCTGGGCAGCCAAACACCAAAAGTGGGCCCTGAGCACTACGGTCATGACTTCCCAAGCCCCAGAGTGGAGGCAGCAGGGGTCAGGCGAAGCAAAGGCAGACCCCTGTAGTCCCTTGCCAGCTTGTGCGCCAGCCACTGAGACCAGAGGGGCTGGGGCGTGTGGTCAGGCAGCAGCACTGTCCTTTCCTGTGACCTGCAGATCGCCCCGGCAGAAGGCCCAGACGTCAGCGAGAGGATGGTCATCATCACCGGGCCCCCGGAAGCCCAGTTCAAGGTCAGTGCCAAGCTACCTGAGCCCGGCAGGCCGTAGCACAGGGCAGCCTGTTTGGGGGAGCTGAGGGCTGTTCAGCAGGCAGCAGCCACCTCAGAGGCATGTTCAAGGCTCTTATTTGCTGATTACTAGTCTCAGACTGACCCTGGTCTCCCCTCTCCAGGCTGTTCCCTCCACTTGGAGTCCTACCCCCAGCCCCACTCTCCCGGGGACAAGCAGGTTGTCTATTGGTGCCCAGTTTGAACAGCACCTCTGGACTGTTGCTGACCCCCCAGCCGTGGTTGTGAGGAAGGATGTTTCAGGCCCATTTGGTTACGTCTGCCCTCCAACCTGTGAGGGCACAGAGACAGGCTGCAAGGGGCGGTAGCACGGGGCAGTGGGTGCCCTGGGTTTTTTGTTTGGTTTGGGTATTTTTGCCCTTTTATCTCCTCTAGGAAAATTATGACTTGAATTTTCTAACAAATATTTATGAAAAGATAATCCTTATCATTAAAAATATTTAAAACTTGAGAGGCTAAAACTAACACATGTGGAACCATTCCAGAACAGTAACCCGCACAATCGAATATTCCACATCCGTAGAAAGGAACGAAGCCCTGGCAGGCACCGCAGCCTGGGTGAGCCAGAACAGGTCATGCTGAGAGCAGGCCGGCTCAAAAGGCCTCGACTGTGTGGTTCCACGTACATGGGGTGTCCAGGCCAGGCCAGTCCCGGGAGACAAAAGAGCAGAACAGTGGTTGCCGGGGGTGGGGGTAGGGAGGGGCCGGGACTCACTGACAATAGTGGGTTTATTGTGGAGGGGACGGAAATGTCCTGGATAGCGGCGATGGTTGTACAATGAAGTGACTATACCAAAAAACACTGAAGTGTACTCTTTAAATGGTGAATTTTAGGTAATTTAAGTGGCATCTCAGTTTTTTAAGAACAATAACCCCGTGGCTACACTGGCTTTGCAGTTAGACATTAAGCAGCAAGAGCAGGCTCATCGAATCCCATCCCCGCCACCCTCACCTCCATCCCGCAATAACCAGGCCTGAGCGCGCCGTGGTGGGAGGAAGTTAAGAATTCCCCTAATGAGTTCATTCACACAAACGTTTGTAGGTGCTGGGGATGCAGAAATGATACCTGGTTCTGCCCCCTCACCACCTCCAGCCCAACATACAGAGAGCTGCCCGGAGGTGTGACTCTGCGAGAACCGTGAAGACACCCGGGCAATCATGCGCTCATCACACAGCGCAGGCACGGGATGCGGCCAGGGCAGCGCCGCCAGGCCTGAGCCCGAGCCGAAGCAGGGCGCTCGGCCTCCCTGGCCCCGTCCCGAGTCTGGGGCTGGGGTGTGCCGTTGCTCGCTCACGAATTCCAGCAGCAACACGGCCGACGCAGGGCGGTAGGCCGCTGTGAGGTTCATCAGTCACGTCTTGCTCTCAGGCCCAGGGGCGGATCTTTGGGAAACTGAAAGAAGAAAACTTCTTTAACCCCAAAGAAGAGGTGAAGCTGGAAGCCCACATCAGAGTGCCCTCTTCCACAGCTGGCCGGGTGATCGGCAAGGGTGGCAAAACCGTAAGTGCGCTGTGCTGGCTTCGTCGAGGGGCTGGTGCCCTGCCCGGCCGGACTTCCCCCCTGGGCCCCCGTGGGCTCTTCAAGAACACAGATGTAATGAGCAGCACCCCAGAGCTGAGGGCCTCAAATCCATGGCTGCTAGAGCCCTGCGCCCAGGACTGCCGCCTCTCAGCCCGTGCTGGGGAGCGGTCTGCACTCCCTGAACCTGGGGAGGCTGCCTCCTGCCGCTTTACATCCACACAGAGCAGCAGGGAGCTGAGTGGGAGTGGAGTCCCACCCGGAGCACGCCCACTGGGCAGACCACTGTTTTCACTGACTTGCAGGCTCCGGGCTGTGGCGTCTGGTGTCCTCCCCTCTCTTGGCTCCTCACACCCTCCTGACAGCTGCCCCGAGACCCCGACACCCCGTCCTGCAGATCCGGTCTTCCCCTTGTCTCCCACACTTGGCCACCTGCTGCCGGGGAGCTAGTTCAGCAGCAGGGTGGTGGGTGAGCAGGAAACAGTTTTTAACAAATTAATCAAGGTTTGTAACCTGAAGGTGGCCATACCACAGGGTAATTTGAAAAGCATCGGAGAACGAACTCTGCAGCCTTTCAAAATGAGCTGCCTGTCAGACCCGGTGGGCAGGTGGCCGTGTTGGGGGCAGGAATTTGGGAGCTCTCTGTGGTCCTGCGTGAGTGAGTGGGTGTGTGTGTGTGCACACCGTTTTCTTTTTACATAAAAACCCTTAGAGGAATCAAGCCAATTTCTAGATATAATGAGGTACCTTTATGCAAAGGAATCAAGTTGCTTGGCGGGCACGTTGGTCCCTCTGTCCAGGAATGCGGCCCACACCCATGGGCGCACACACCGAGCTCTAGGCAAGTTGAAGGCAGATAGGACCACAGGGCGTAGAATCCTGAGTCCTTTGGTGTCCAGAGACTGTCAGCTGTCCCCCAACGTGGGTATGCTGAGCAGGCGACAGGGCCCGGGGCCGCGGCGCGGGCCCTCGGGAGATATAGTCCCCGGGAGGCAGGGCGGAGCGCCCGAGTGCAGGAGATGGGGTTTAGATGAGGCGAGGTTGGCATGGGGGGTGGGGGGCTTCACAAAGAGGTGGCCCTGGGCCCAGGAGTGGCAGGGAGAGGACATGGCAACCCACGTGGGGTCAGCGTACGCAAGACTCGGAGGCCAGAATGAAAATGAAGAGCAGGGAAGAGAGCAGAGCACCCTTCCATAGGAAAGTTCAGTGTCGGCTCAGGGGTGGCGCCTGGAAGAGCATGTCCAGTCGAGGTTTTCATCCTTGGGTGACTGGGAAGCCTGGGGTCACGGAGAGCATGTGCGGGAACCACAGCGATGGCATGTCCAGAGTGAGGATTGAGGCCCAGAAGCAGCTTCGTGGACTGTGGGCCGGACTCCATCTCCCTGTCATGGGGCCTCCCGTGGTCCAACCCAGCGCAGCCCCGTGTGACCAGGGCAGGGGTGTGCTAGCTTGAAGCACAGGCGAGCAGCTTCCAGCCTCCTCGGCCTCCACCACTCCCCGCTCCGGCTCCCCCTGAGTCCCCGCCCCGTTCTCCCTTCCAGGTGAATGAACTGCAGAACCTAACCAGTGCAGAAGTCATCGTGCCTCGTGACCAAACGCCAGACGAAAACGAGGAAGTGATCGTCAGAATCATCGGGCATTTCTTTGCTAGCCAGGTACCTGTGCTGTGAGGGTCTGGTGCTCCTTACCAGTCTCTGTTCATTTCTGAGCTGTTGGTGGCCAGTCAGGTGGCCACAGCCCCTGCACACACACCCCGCCCCCCGCCCTCCACAAGCAGAGCCTCTCCCTGGCTCTTTAGGCACAGCCTGCAGGGCAGGGGAGATGGTCCCACGCCTGCTCCGCATTGCCGGCCCCAGGCACACTAGAGGAGTTGGAAGAAGAGTATAGAACTTTGGAGTCAAGGCCAGTGCATGGCAAGCCCCCAAAATGCTCCGGTGTGAGACCTTGGCTCCTACACCTTCCTACTCAGGCTTCAGTCACAATCTTACTCTTCTGGGAGCCACACACCAGCAAGGGCCCGCCCTTGGGACTCCCCAGCTGGGCCCCTAGAACCAGCCTGGGTGCCGAAATCTCCATTCAGCGTTCAGTGCTGTCACAGGAGACCCTCGCATCCCTTAACTCTCCTCCTCCGGCTCACTCCCCCCAGCCCCCACCCCCACCCGGTCAGGACAAAGGGCCTCCACACGGCTGCTGGTCTTCCTTGGGCCAGTGACTCCACGCCCTGGGGCCCTGTGCTTTTCGATGCGATATGATGGCTGGGTTTTGGGATAGAGCAGTCTCGGCCTTGCCTTAAGCTGGCGAAGGCAGGCTAAGCTAAGTTTACACCGAAGGCCAGTCTGAGCAGTCGGCTTGCCTTCCCAGGCCTGTGCCTCTGCCAGGAGGCCTGACTGTCCCCGAAGCCGCCTCACCCTGGGGTGTGTCTGAGCCACCAGGCTCCTGCAGTTCCATGTGCAGGGGTCTCTCTGCAGTGGGAACACTGGCGTGGGGTGAGGGGCCACGTTTGGGTTCACAGGTTTTCTTCAGTTGTTCAGGGTGGAGTCTCTGCTGCAGCTCATCACTGCTCCCCCATCTCACTTCCTGTTGTACCCCTAACGTTCTCCCCGGGCACTCGAGAAACACGGGTGCGCAGCGTTGGAGGCCGGAGTGTGTGTGGTTGGCAGGGGGGCGCTGCCTGACCTCTGCGAGGCGGCCCGGTCACTGGTTCCTACTCCTGCTTCCTAGCCTGTCTGTCCAGCAATTCACTGGAAGCTTTTGGGGCTCCACCCTCTTATCCTTTCCAGCAGCCTTGGGGATGGGGGGGAGGAACTCTGCCATGTTCCTTCCAGGCAGAAAAGGCCCCCGCTTAGGAAGGGGTTCGACGGGTAGGTGACACTTTGCTGAGCCTACCACCTCCTTTCCCCAAGCCCCACCCCCACCGCTTATCCTCAGAACTGGGTTCCTTTTTCTCCCCTGTCCCCTCCCCCCCTCGCTGCAGACTGCACAGCGCAAGATCAGGGAAATCGTACAACAGGTGAAGCAGCAGGAGCAGAAATATCCTCAGGGAGTCGCCTCACAGCGCAGCAAGTGAGGCCCCCACAGGCACCAGCACAACAACGGATGAATGTAGCCCTTCCAACACCTGACGGAATGAGACCAAACACAGCCAGCCACATCGGGAGCAAACCAAAGACCATCCTGAGGAATGAGAAGTCTGCGGAGGCCCTGAGACTCTGAGGGGCCGGGAGGGGGGCGGAGGCTGGCAGGGTCACCGGCGGCCTCCCGCTGCCCCCCCGGGCCTCTGCAGCTTCCCAGACATCCACCCCACCACCCACTCGGATCTCTCCTTACCCTGCACCACGCTATCCCTTTTAGTTGAGCTAACATAGGTGAATGTGTTCGAAGCAAAGCAAAATTCACAGCCTTTTCTTTTCTGTGGGAAGTTGTCTCTGTACATGTGTGTACATATTAGAAGGCGAAAGATGATAAGCTACGTGGCCTGTGGGTTACACAGGGTGCCTGCAGCGTTAATATATTTTAGAAATAATATATCAGATAACTCAACTAACTCCAATTTTTAATCAAGTATTAATTTTCTTTTTCTTTGTAAAGAGAAAGCAGGCTTTTCTAGACTTTAAAGAATAAAGTCATTCTTTGGGAGGTCCAGTGGGGTAGTAAGGAGCTTCGAGGCCACCCACACACAAAATTCACCCAGAGGGCAATCTCGGCAAAAGGACGCTCACAGCAGTTCTGGGTCACCTGTGTATGTCAACAGAAGGGATACCGTCTCTCTGAAGAGGAAACTCTGTCTCTCTTCATCCCCGTCGAGCTCACACGGCCATTTCTCTTTCTTCACAGGTTGTAAACTGGTTTTTGCATACTGCTATATAATTCTGTCTCTCTCTCTGTTTCTCTCTCCCCTGTCCTTTCTCCCCACCCCCACCCCCCTTCTTCTCCATGCCCATTCTTTTTAATTCCTGCATCCCTCTGTCTCAGTTCCACTCTCTCTGCACCCCTCCCCCAGGCAAAGCAGTGCTCTGAGTATCACATCGCACAAAAGGAACAAAAGCGACACACACAAACCAGCCTCAACTCACACTTGGTTACTCAAAAGAACAAGAGTCAATGGTACTTGTCCTAGCATTTTGGAAGAGGAAAACAGGAACCCGTCAAACAGACCAAACAGAAAAATTCCGCCAAGAAAGAATATATTTTGTCTTTTTACATTTTGGTGTATAAGCCATCAATTTTCAGCAAAATGATTTCTTTCTTTTAAAAAAAAAATGTGGAAGAAAATAGCAATTTACATGAGGTCGTTGGCCCAGGGCGTTAAATTTACAGATTTTTTTAACGAGAAAAACACACAAAAAAAAGCTACCTCAGGTGTTTTTTACCTCAGCACCTTGCTCTTGTGTTTCCCTTAGAGATTTTGTAAAACTGATAGTTGGAGCATTTTTTTATTTTTTTAATAAAAATGAGTTGGAGAAAAAAATAAGATATCAGCTGCCAGCCCGGAGAAGGTGGCAGTCCAAGTGTGCAACAGCTGTTCCGATCGATTGTCTTCCGCCAGCCAGGAGCCTACATGGCCTTCTTTTGGACAAACCTTGAAAATGTTTATTAAAAACAAAAAAAAAGATGACAAAGAAAAACAGAGAGAGAACATGTCGGAGACGTCCTGGATTTCAATAGGGTACGCGCCATGGGGGCTTTTTGCGCTAAAGGATGAACAAGTACTGGTTTATGTGAACAAGCCGTTTAACCACCAGACTGCAATGCCCGTTTCCTCTACTGCAAACAGTGTTCTGTGACAAAAACAAAAACAAACAAAAAAAATATATCCAGCTAACAAGATCCTGGTGTCGTGGTGTCTTATTTTTAACAAGACTTCCCGACCCTCCCCACCCCCACAAAGCGTCAGCCGAGCTCCACCCTGAGGGGCTTAGGGACCCTGGTGGCACACAGTCAGGGCTGGGAAGCTACTCTGAGGAGACGGGCGTCTCCCCAAAGGTCTTTGGGAGAAGCTAAGCGTGGTCCCCACACCAGTAGCAGCATCACCACCTGGGAACCTTTTAGGAATGCAGATTCTTGGGGTCCACCCTGAGTCAGATTCTGGGGGTGGGGCCCAGGGGTTTGTTTCCCACCAGCCCTCCAGGGGACTCCCGTTCATGCTCAACTTTGAGAACCACAGAACCAGAGGGATGGATTGGCTGCCAATCAAGCTAGGTAATACCAGCCCATATCATACATGAACTTGAAGCCTGGCCAGGGAAAGAGTTTATCTTTTGAAAGAAAGGGGGAGGGTAGCATGCCTGACAACTCAAAGGAAGAGGTACTTGGGCCTCCCTAGAAGCCCAGTTGGAAGCATCCCAGGAGATCTGAAAAGGTTGGGTGAGCCCGGTTGGTGTAGCTCAGTGGACTGAGCGCGGGCTGGGAACCAGAGGGTCCCGGTTCAATTACCAGTCGGGGCACATGCCTGGGTTGCAGGCCAGGTCCCCAGTGAGGACCATGTGAGAGGCAACCATACATTGCTCTTTCTCCCTCCCTCCTCCTCTCTCTGAAAATAAATAAAATCTTTTAAAAAAAGAAAAGGTTGGGTGAGAGCAGTGCTGCCTCTTCAGCGGCCCTGTGTTCACGGATCCGTGGGGTCTAGCGGAGCCAGCCGCCAGAAGTCCCAGCAATCGGGAATGAAGAGCTGGTGCTTGACTGCCAGACGCGGTCAGTCAGGCCGTTGGGGGTGACCATCACAGCCCAGCAGGGACAGGTGGAGGTGACCCGACGGGTTCCACAGCAGCCACCTTCCCCTTCTGACAAACTCTGAGGGCTCCCAATCACTTCAGATTTCTTCCTTACCTACATCCCATCCCTACTCCCGATTTTCCCATCATTTTCAATGTCTGTGCTGCTGATTTTACTTTCGGGTTTGCTGGTGTGTCGACACCAGCTGTTTACCTCCCTGCTGTGGTCGGCATGAATCCTGGCAGGGACATCCTGTCCCTACATGTGACCATTAGAAAACCAGATACCTATGGCTCCATCTTCTCCGCCGCTAGAGGGCTCGGGCCCACGGCCCTCAGGAGAAACGCACCACAGGCTGACAACCCAAGAGAAGCCCTGGGGTTCCTGACCCCCAGGGTTGTTACTGAAAAGTGTTCACTGCGTTGAGGTGTGCATATCAGGTGAACAGCCAGAAAAACAGCACATCTTTCAAGGAAGGGCTTTAAATATAGGCCAGAGGGCTTGGTAATGAATCTGTTGAGATGAGGAGGAATCAGGGCAGGAGAGGACAGAAACCTCTGAAAATGCACTCTCTTGGCTCTGCTGCTCAGGTTTCCTTCCTTGGCCTTTATTCCAGGTGGCAAAATTTGAGGTTTAAACTCTAGCTCCTAAACTACCTATTTCCAAAATCCTTGTCTCTGAACATGTGAGAGAAAGGTAAGGAGGGGCTAACATGACCCCTGACCCGCTGTGGTACAAAGCACCCAGTTGTCTGTGGTCGCAGCCGGGAAGGGGAAGCCGCACAGAGAGGCAGAAGACAGGGATGTTCCTAAGCAAAGATGTTCTCACAACCCATTTTCTTTTTGTAAAAAGAAAATTTTTAGAGAAGGGGAAGGAGTAAGAAAGAGGGAGAGAATCATCAGTCAGGACAGGGGACCAAACCTGCCACCAGGCATGTGCCCTGATCGGGACTCGACCCAGTGTCCCGTTGCTGAGCCTCACCAGTTAGGGCTCACACCCCATTCTCTGAGACCCCAAAGGCTGGATTATTTAGCACCCGGGTATGAGCACTCTTGAGCTTCCAGAGGGCCGCACGAGCACTGAGCATGATTTTACACAAAATACAAGGACAGTGGTTAGGTCAGTAACAAAGCTTTTGAAATCCATTAGCCTACATGACTCCGAAAGCCCCTCCCTGCTCCCTTGGATTGAACCCCTTAAACACCCGTGACCCACGATGGTTTCCAGTGTGCTCACATCTCACTAGTTGTGCTCAGTAGGCCTAAACATCCCTCTTTCCTGGTTCGTTTCCCCCAGCTCTGCCTCAAGATGTCTCCTCCAACCTGGAACTCTGGGAAGGAAGGAGCGAGGCTGGCTGTGGGTTAGAAGGAGGTTTTGGCCTAGAAGGAGAACTTACAGACGTTGTAAAAAGGAGAATCAACAGAAGTCTGGAGGGGTTTCAACAAGGAACCAAAAGGAATGAAATGACAAGGCCTAGATAGGGAGAAGGCATCTTGACAGGCCGGGGGCAAGGGCGGCAGAACACACTGCACTTCCACAGAAGCAGGGAAGTTGATAGCCTGGCTTCAACGTGGAATTGGAATGACTCAGGGACAGAGTAGACAGAGATGGGGTAAGGATTTGGGCCTAGTCATTCATACGTCCCTGGGGGTGTAGGCAATAGAGGCATCCCCATGTTCACGATTATGAAAGAAGCCCACAAATGCAGCTTTTAGAGACTAGCGTAAATTGTACGTGCATCCACGTCTCGTCTTAGAGCCTAATGCGGATTTCTCTGGCCTGCTACCACCAATGTCTGATAACACAGCTAGCAAATTCCCGATGTTTCCTGTCAACTCGCTGCCGCCTTTTCTTTCCTCTCAACATTCCTCTTAAGGTGCTCATGAGTTAAAAGTTAGGACTTACCCACATACAGGTTAATTTTCTAGCTCACATCAGCCACATACAGTCACTCTCTTTCCAGAAGCCATGAGTGTTCTTCATAGCTCTCTCAGAAACGGCTGGTATGAAGAGAAAAACTCATAGAGCAAAATTATATTCCAGCTTAATCTCAGTGTTCCCTGTGTTCTCTTGTAAAAGCAGTGACTTTGGTCATGCATCCAAAGCACTTAGTTTGTTCCCAGTAGTAAATTTAGGGCACTGCCTCTTCTCTCTCAGATGTGGCCAACGAACAGACTCCCATTTGCCTCCAGGAACCTCTAGTGATCAGGACAACCAAGGGAAATTTGCACATTTAACTTAGATCTTGCACTAGTTTCCTGAGAGTGCTGTGATTGCCACAAATCTGATCACCATGTTTTTCGGACTCTAAGATGCACTTCCCCCCCAAATTTGGGAGGAAAATGGGGGTGCGTCTTATAGTCCGAGTGTAGCTTACCTGGCTCGCTGTGGGGTGGGGAGGCAGCGGTGGAGCAGCGTCACCGCGGCAGGAAGCCAGCAGTGGCAGGAGTGGGGCGATGCTGGGGGCCCTGGGCTGGGAGGAGGGGGTGCCCCGCGGTGCAAAGCAAGGGAGGCAGGAGCGAAGTTCCTGCTGCAGCATACTATAGTGCTAGGGAGGGGGTACAGGCGGTGCAGGCACATTAGGAGAAGAAAGCCTGCGGTACCCGTGGGTGCCTCCATCACATGACTGGTGTGTCCCCCATTAACATGGGCAAATTCCACTGCAGGGTCACCTGTCAGTGTGGCCCTGCAGCTGTTGCAGAACTACAACTCCCATCATGCTTGGACAGGTCGGGATGATGGGAGCTGTAATTGGGCAACAGCTGCAGGGCCACACAGGTTGTGCAAAACTGCTATCCCCACACAACCTGTGACCCTCCAGCAGCAGATCTCCCCACAACAGCGTCAGCAGCAGGTCCCCCACAACGGCACCGGCAGCAGGTCCCCCACAACGGCACCGGCAGCAGGTCCCCCCGTAACGGCGCCGGCAGCAGGTCCCCCCGAAACGGCGCCGACAGCAGGTCCCCCCGTAACGGCGCCGACAGCAGGTCCCCCCGTAACGGCGCCGGCAGCAGGTCCCCCCGAAACGGCGCCGACAGCAGGTCCCCCCGTAACGGCGCCGACAGCAGCCCCCCCCCCCCAACAGTGTCAGCAGCAGGTCCACCATAACAGTGCGTCACCCACTGATGTTCTCAGCTCCAGGGCCCCCATAACTATGAAGGACACAGTACTGGTAGTTCTGTCATTGGTGTATTTTGTTGTGGAAAGACACGATAGCGTACCGTAGTCTCCTGCTGAATCTACCGTAATTGTGGAAAGAAGTCAAAGCAGAAAAGGATTTCATATAAAATCCCTTTAAACTGGAGGTGGTGAAGTACGCCAAAGAACATGGGAACAGGGCGGCGGAGAGACACTTTGGCCACCTCCAACTGAAAAAATGATACAGGAATGGAGGAAACAGGAGGACCAACTGCAAAAAATGAACAAAATGAAACAATGTTTTCGTGGGCATGCTGCCAAATGGCCACAGTTAGAAGTGGATATGAAAGAGTGGCTCACACGTCACAGGAGCAATGTATCTACAAAATTTCAGTATCTACAAAAATGACCATATACGAAGCCAAGCGTCTCGCTGCAGAGAAAGTCATGGAGGACTTCACTGGGTCACCGTCACGGTGCCACAGATTATGAAGAGATGTGGCCTTGCTGTGCGCACCAAAACTACCGGTAGGATCGCACAAAAATACCTGTAGAATATGAATCCAAGATTGTGTCTTTTCACAAATGTGTACTGGATGCAAGAAAGAAAAATGGATTTGAAATAAGCCAGACTGGGAACATGGATGAAGTCCCATTAACCTTGGATGTTCCATCAAACAAGACCGTTGATGTGAAAGGTGCCAAAACCATAACCGTGAAAACCTCAGGGCGTGATAAACCCATTACATGGCTGTGTTGTCCTGCTGTGCAGATGGCACCAAACTGCCACCAATGCTGATTTTCAAGAGAAAAAATATGCCAAAAGAGGCAATCCCAAGAGGAGCTATTGTTCATGTTCATGACAAAGGATGGATGGATGAAAATGGCATGAAGATATGGATAGAAAAAGTGTGGTCCAAACGTCTTGTAGGGACTCTGAAAAAACCTGTTCTATTAGTGCTTGACCAGTTTAGGGCACATATCACTGAAGCCACAAAAAAGAGATTTAAAGAAGAGAAAACCCATCTAGCTGTAATTCCTGGGGGGCTTACCAGCCAGTTGCAACCTTTGGACGTTTCTATCAACAAGCCATTTAAAGTTTTCATGAGAGAAGAGTGGAACAAATGGAGGGCTGCTGGCAATCATGATCTGACACCAACTGGACCCCACTATCACCCAAGTGTGTGAGTGGGTGAAAACCTCATGGTGGTCAGTTAAGGATGAAACCGTTGTGAGGTCCTTCAAAAAATGTGGCATCAGCAGTGCCTTAGACGGCTCAGAAGATGACATCCTCTATGAACAGAGTGAAGACAGTGATACTAGTGATTCCGAGGAACTGAGCTTCATAAATGTGGACAGCAGTGACGAGGAGTTCTTGGGGTTCCCTGATGACTAGAGGAGTTTCTGCACTTAAAGTCAGTCATAATGGTTGTAATTGCTGCTGTTGAGTTCCGTTTACATTTACATTGGTGAAATATTGTTATTTATGTTATTAAATATTTTACTTTTTTAAATCTTTTTTTTTAAAGATTTTATTTATTTTAGACAGAAGGGAAGGGAGGGAGAGAGGGAGAGAAACATCGATGTGTAGTTGCCTCTCACTTGGCCCCCACTGGGGACCTCGCTTGCAACTCAGGCATGTGCCCTGACTGGGAATCGAACCAGTGACCCTTTGGTTTGCAGCCTGTGCTCAATCCACTGAGCCACACCAGCCAGGGCTTACCACATTATTTTTGCTTCAAAAATTTTTTCCCCGTTTTCCTCCTCGAAAACCTAGGTGCATCTTATGGTCCAGTGTGTCTTATAGTCTGAAAAATATGATAATTAAAACAACAGAAACTTTTACTGTTCTGAAGCCAGAAGTCAAAAATCAAGATGTCAGCAGGGACATCATGTTCCCACTGAAGGCTCTTCCAACTTTGGTGGCTCCAGGTTTTCTTGGCTTGTGTTAGCACCACTCCAGTCTCTACCACCATAGTCTCATTGCCTCCTCTTTTACTTAAAAAACAAAACACCCCCCCCAAGAACAAACAAAAGCCCTCCACAAACACAAGTTTATAAAGTAACAGAGCCTGTCCAGAAAACCATTAAAATTTGGTGCCTTTTTCCAGATTTTGTTTTAGATATGTATAAATATTATTTTCCCACAAAATGGGTATAAAATATAAACAAAGCCCTAAGCCCATTTTATTACATCCTCCTCTTCTCTCTCAAAACTCCCTCTGCCTTTCTCTTACAAAGCATGTGATTATACTCATGGCTTACCCAAACACTCCAAGATAAACTCATCAAGATCTTTAACTTAGCCCTGGCTGGTGTGGCTCAGTGGATTGAGTGCAGGCCTGTGAACCAAAGGGTGACCAGTTTGTCCCAGTCAGGGCACATGCCTGGGTTGTGGGCCAGGTCCCCAGTTGGGGGCACACAAGGGGCAACCACACATTGATGTTTCTCTCCCTCTCTCCCTCCCTCAGTCTCTCAGTAAAAATAAATAATCTTTTAAAAAACGATTAAAAAAAAAAGATCTTTAACTTAATCACACTGCTTGCCATAGAAATTAGCATTCATTCTTTGCCATAGAAAACCATATCACAAATTCCAGCAACTGATAATGGACTTACTTCTTGGAGGCCCATTGAATATCCAGATTAGAAGACTATAAACAAATTTATTTTTTAAACAATAAGGAAAATTTGAATATGAACTAAATACTAGATGCCATTACCAAATTCTTACTAATTTTGTTAGATTGTGAAAATGACAGAGGCTTTAAAAAAAAAGATTTTATTTATTTTTAGAGAGAGGGGAAGGGAGAAAGAAAGAGGAGAGAAACATCAATGTGTGGTTGCCTTTTGTGCGCCCCCTACTGAAGACCTAGCCTACAACCCAGGCATATGCCCTGACTGGGAATCGAACCAGTGACCCTTTGGTTCTCGGGCTGGCACTCAATCCACTGAGTCACACCAGCCAGGGCTGACAGACGTTTTTTAAAAGTTATTATTAGGGAGACATTCTTAAGTATTCGGGTACAATGACATGTCAGGGTTTTTGCTTTATATACTCCAGACCCAGACTTCTGGTCAAGATGGTGGCATAGGTAAACACACCTTGCCTCCTCACATAACCACATCAAAATTACAACTAAATATAGAACCATCACTCAGAACTGTCAGAAATTGAGTTGAATGGAAGTCCAACAACTGTGAAATTAAAGAAACCAGTAGCAGGCAGAGACATGGAACAGACTGATCCCAGACCCATGTGTGGTGGATAAAAATTTGGGAGGGATATCTTGGGAGCAAGGACTCTCAGCTCTACACCAGGACCCCCAGCCCAGGGTTCCAGTGCCAGGAAGATCAGTCCCCTTAACTTCTGCCTACAAAGTCCAGCAAGGATTGAGTCAGTGAAAGAAACTTCTGGAGTCCCAAGGGGTTTCCCTTACAGAAACCACACATGGACTTACTCAGACTCACTCCCTCTGCGCTCCAGCATCAGAGTAGCTGCTTCAAAGGTGCCAGTGTCATACAATGTAAAACTGAAATGTCTGGCATCAAGGTGAGAGCTTTCTCCCAGACAAAAGGCAGGCAGAGGCCAATGTCCCTTTCCTTAACCCTCCCCCCACAGACCCACAGAGCTGGCAAGCAGGTGCCATATCTGTGACTCCATCAACTTGCCTAACACTGTTTGCCCCTCCCTGGAGATCCCCAGAGACTCCCCCAAGCCCCATCCACAGGAGCTCACCCAAGCTGGTTTTCCATATGAATGGCTGGCCTTGGCTCATGCTTCACAACTTCTTAAATCCTCTCAAACAAGCAACAGCTGGCCTCAGTGAGCCACGAGCCCCAGTACCTCTTGCTAAATGATCCAGGCCTGGCATTAGCAGCAGCCAGCCTAGAGTCACAGCTTGGCTTCACCTGGGAATCTCCAAGCCCAACACAAGTAGCAGCCTTCTCAGATTGCCTTATAGCCAAGGCAGGGTGGCCGCAGGCAAAACAGGTGAGGGCTGACCTTGGCCTGCACCACCCAGGAAATCCCAGAGCCTGTACACCCAGTGGACAGCTACAAACATGTTGGAGCACCTCCATCTTGCCCCTGTACAGCTGATCCCCCACAGAGGGCACTCACTGGTCACAGCCAGTCTTTGCAGCTGACCGGCCTGGATAAATGCCTCCCATTGACCTGCCAACAGCAATGAAGACTCAACTACAAGATGAGGGTCTACTCAGCCCACACAAAGACTAGCTTGAGTACTCAGCTTGGGTGATAGGTGAGGCTGTGCCACTGGACCCTACAGGATACCTACTACATTAGACCATACTAACAAGACACAGAGTCAAAGTAGCTCTACCTAATACAAAGAAACAAACAGAGGGAGGCTGCCAAAATGAGGATACAAAGAAATATGGCCCAGCCCTGGCTGGTGTGGTTCAGTGAATTGAGCACTGGCCTGCGAACCAAAGGGTCACAAGTTTGATTCTCAGTCAGGACTCATGCCTGGGTTGCGGGCCAGGTCTCCAGTTGGGGGCACATGAGAGGTGGCTACACGTTGATGATTCTCTTCCTATCTCCACCCCTTCTCCCCTCTCCAAAAATAAATAAAATCTTTAAGAATTTTATATATATATATATATATATATATATATATATATATATATATATATATATATATATATATATAAACATGGCCCAAATGAAAGTACAGATAAAAACTCCAGAAAAAGAGCTAAATGAAATGGAGATAAGCAATCTATCAGATGTAGAGTTCAAAACACTGGTTACAAGGATGCTCAAGGAACTTAGTGAGGACCTCAGCAGCATAAAAAAGATTCATTCAGAAAGGAAGGATACACTAATTGAAATAAAGAACAATTTACAGGGAAACAACAGTGGAGTGGATGAAGCTGAGCATCAAATCAATGATTTGGAACATAAGGAAGCAAAAAGCCAACCAGAGTGAGAAGAAAAAAGAAACCAAAAAAACAAGGATAGCATAAGCAACCTGTGTAACAACTTCAAACGTTTGAATTTGCATCATAGGGATGTCAGAAATGGAAGACCAAGAAATTGGAAATCTATTTGAAAAAATAATGAAAGAAAACTTCCCTAATTTGGTGAAGGAAATAGACATACAAGTCCAGGGAGCACAGTGAGTCCAAAACAAGATGGATGCAAAGAGGCCAAGACTCATCATAATAAAATGCCAAAGGTTAAAGGAAAAGAGAGAATCTTAAAAGCAGTGAAAGAAAAGCATTAGTTACCTACAGGGGAGTTCCCATAAGACTGTCAGATGATTTCTCAAAAGAAACTTTGCAAGCTAGAAGGATTGGCAATAAACATTCAAAGTCATGAAAAGCAGGGACCTACAGTCAAGATTGCTCTATCCAGCAAAGCTATCATTTAGCTTCAAAGTGCACATAGATCTTCCCAGACAAGAAAAAACTAAAGGAGTTCATCCTCACCAAACCATTATTAAATGAAATGTTAAAGGGGCTTATTTAAGATAAGAACTATGAACAATAAAATGGCAATAAATACATACCTGTCAACATTTGAACCTAAAAAATAAACTAAGCAAACAAGAACAGAGACAGAATCATGGATACTGAGAGTGTTTTGAAGGTTGCCAGGTGAGAGGCAGGTATGGGGAAATGGTTGAAGAGGTGAGGGGATTAAGAAGTACAAATAGGTAGTTACTGAATAGCCATGGGGATGTTAAGAATGGTATAGGAAATGGAGTAGCCAAAGAACCTATATGCATTGTGGGGGAGCTTTGTGCAACAGAGCCCCACCATCTGCCACAAATGAGAAAAAGTCTACCAAGACATGATCTGCTTGGGGAGGAAAGGTGGCCGCTCTCTCAAAGGAGAAGGGCCAGGAGCCAGGAGCCTCAGTGGGCTTTTTATTGGATTCAATTTGCACAGGAATACAGGTAAAGCTCAACAGTCATTGTCAGGCAGTAAGGATCAAACAATAGATCACATTCAAAGAATTATGAGGGCTTATTCTGAGTCAGGGTCAGTCAGCTAAAGGGCCATCAAGCTTCGGGAAACAAACTCATTTCATGCTCAGACCCTTATCAGAAAATTGAGGACATTCATAGCAAAGCAGGTTTCACAGGATTTTATGCATTCTTTCTTAGACCTGATTGCCCCAGGGAACCTCCTGTTCCTGCCCAGGGCTGCACCGCCCTCTGGCATTGTTTCAGGCTTAAGTCAGGCAGGGGAAGTAAGGCAGCCAAGAGATTAAGAGACTTCTCACAGTCAGAATGAGGACTCAGGCTATGTCAAAGCTGAGGGGTGAGAATCCATCACCCCCTTTTGTATAGCCCCCCAAGTCCTTCCCTGAGGGCCCCTTCATGACGATGCCTGTTTTAGGTCATCCCTCACTTGAGGAATCTTACCTGTCATTGGCTAACCAGTCATCCTTCCAGGGCCACGAAAGGTGAAGTAAAAGGGGGCACAGGCAGCGCCCCTGCCAGGAAGATAAGCTTTGTCTCCTTAGTGGCTTATGGTCCCAAGGTCTCTTTACTCAGCCTTAGCCATGGGGGGTTACAGCTTCTGAAACCAGGCAGGGCGGTTCCCAACAATGCATGACACATGGACATGAACAATGGTGTGGGATTGGCTGTGGGAATGGGGGTGCTGGGTGGAGATGGACAAAAGGGGGGAAATCAGGACAACTGTAATAGCATAATCAATAACATATAATTAAAAACTAAAATAAAATATTCCAGACCTTCTCCTCCCCTCTGAAAAATTGGTGAATCAGGGTGACCGACATTTAGCCCTGACTGGTGTGGCTCCGTTTGTTGGACATCATCCTCAAAGTGAAAGGTCACCAGTCAGGGCACATGCCTGGGTTGCAGGTTAGGGAAGCAGTCTAGGCATGAACAAGAAGCAACTGATGTTTCTCTCCCTTTCTCCCACCCTTCAAAAAAAAAAAAGATGAGCCACATTTAGACCTTGCCAGGTAGCCTAGTTGGTTGGACGTTCACCCTGATATGCCAAGGTTGTGAGTTCAATCCCCAGTCAGGGCACACATAGAAATCAACTACTGAATGCATAAATAAGTAGAACAACAAAATTGAAGTCTCTCTTTCTTTCTCTCTCTCCCTCCCTCCCTCTTCTTTTCTACAATCAATAAATGCAAAAAATGTTTTAAAAAGGTGAGTCACATTTAATAACTGTTGAAAGAGGGTGACAACTGTGTATGTCTTATAAAACTTAAATTAGTGGACATTACAAATAACCATCTTGTGCCAGAAGAAATAAGTCAAAGTATCAATGGATGATTATTATCTGATTTTTTTGTTATACATAACTTCAACTCAGAAATTTTAATTATAAGAATTTCTCCTAATAACCCAAACATTGTGCAGTATGGGATTCCCAACAATACTGTACTAAATTAATCATGTTAATAGTCATTTGCTGGAACACTATGCTGCAGTTAAAATGTCAATATTTAGACTTCTGGTAAATTGCCTCTCGGCCTTTTGGCTAAGATTGTATAGACTTCTTGTCAAGATGGAGGTGTAGGTAGACATGCTTCACCTCCTTGTGCAACCATAAAGAAGGATCACAACCTTAAAACAAAAAACACCCAGAACTGCTACAAAACCGAACTGTATAGAAGTCTGACAACCAAGGATTTAAAGAAGCCACATTCATCCAGATGGGTAGGAAGGGCGAAGATGGGAAGCTGGGGCTGAGAGGACGTGATGTGGTGGTGATGAGGCAGTGGTCAGCAGAACAGATGGCCCCACATTCACATGAAATCGGGAGGAATACCTTTGGAGCGAGCTATCCCAGCCCCAGTCCAGACTGCACAGTCCAGTGTCCCAGTGTCCTGGAAAACAAAGCCTCCTAACTTCTGGCTGTAAAAACCGGTGGGGGTGGGGTGGAAGAAGACACTGCTGGTCTCTCAGGAGTCTGTTTAAAGGGCCCACCCACTCTAGGGACAACCACCAGGGCAACACGTAGAAGGTGGAATGGATGGGAAGTGGATGAAGTGAGTGGAAATGGGGCAAGTGCTGATCAAGCCTCCAGCAGCGAGGTAGCAGCACTGTCACCTCACCGATCCCTCTCCCACATACAGAGCCACAAAGAAGCAGGTTGCCCCACCCTGGTGAATACCTAAGACTCCTCCCCATACAACTTAACAGGTGCACTGAGACAGGCAGTCAAAGTGGCTCTGCTTAATACACAGAAACAAACATAAGGAGGCTGCCAAATTGAGGAGACTAAGAAATATGGCCCAAATGAAAGAACAAAACCCCAGAAAAAATACTAAACAAAACAGAGATAGCCAACCTATCAGATGCAGAGTTCAAAACACTGGTCATAAGGATGCTCAAGAGAACTCACTGAGTATGGCAAAAGAGCATAAGGGAAGAAATGAAGGCTACAGTATGTGAAATGAAGAAAAATCCACAGGGAACCAACAGTGAAGGGAAGGAAGTCAGGGTTCAAATTCACAATTTGGAGCAGAAGGAAGAAATAAACTTTCAACCAGAACAGAATGAAGAAACATTTAAAAAAAAAAAAAAAAGAGGAGAGAATAAGACTCTGAGACATCTCCAAAAGTGTCAATAGCTGAATCACACAGGTGTCAGAAGATAAAGAGAAAAAGGAAGAAATTGAAAACTTGTTTGAAAAGTTAACAAAAGAAAACTTCCCTAACTTGGCAAGGGAAATAGACATAGAAGTCCAGGAGGCAGAGAGAATCCAAAACAAATTGGACTCAAAGAGGACCACACCAAGATACATCATTAATTAAAATGGTAAAGGTTAAAGAATCTTAAAAGCAGCAAGAGAAAAAGGCAGAGTTACCTATAAAGGAGTTCCCATGAGACTAGCAGCTGATTTCTCAAAAGAAACTTTGCAGGCAAGAAGGGGCTAAATTAGCAAGTACTTACTCAAAATGATGAAAAGCAAGGACCTACAACCAAGATTACTGTATTCAGAAAAGCTATTATTTAGAATGGAAAGACAGATAAAGTGCTTCACAGACAAGAAAAAACTAGAGTTCATCATCACGAAGCCATTACTATGAGATGTTAAAGGGACGTATTTAAGAAAAAGATGATCAAAGCTATGAACATTAAAATGGCAACAAATTTACAACTATCAACAACTGAATCTAAAAAAAACCAAACTAAGCAAACAACTAGAACAGGAACAGAATCATAGATATGGAGATCATTTGGAGGGTGATCGGCGGGGAGGGGGTGAATAGGGCAAAGGTACAGGGAATAAGCATAAATAGTAGGTACAAGACAGACGGGCAAGGCTAAGAATGGTATAGGAAGTGGAGGAGCCAAAGAACTTACATGTATAACCCATGGACATGGACTAAGTGAGGGGAATGCTGGAGGGAATGAGGGTACCAAGCGGAGGGTGGCAAAGGGGGAAAAGTTGGGAGAACTGTAATAGCATAATCAATAAAATATACTTTAAAAATGCCCATATTTATTGACATGAAATTATAGTCAAGATAAATTAAGTGGAAAGGGTTATAGCCATATACATGTACCAGTCCATATTAGTAACAAACACACACACACAAGCACACACAACACACATGAAGGAGCATATATCAAAGACCAGGATTCATACCAAATTATCAGGAAGTTACTAACTCTGGTGAGTTTGCAAAATTCTTATTCTTTACCTTTTAGCAGTATTTTATTTTTCTACTATAAACACCTATTATAGGCAGAATTAAAGAAAATGTGGGTGAGCAGGGCAGGGGAGGGCAACAGGGAAAATTGGGAGAACTCCAATAAAACGAATTTAAAAAAATTAAAAGGAAAATGTCACTTGGAACCACACTTTAGTCTTACCACATGATCTTAAGGAGGTAGTATGTGTGCTTGGGGGAGGGTGCTCCCCCGGGTATATTTGAAGTGCATGCTTCCAAGAACTCTGTGTTGCTTCTCTTGACATTTTCCGAAGTGTCTCCATACAACAGCCCCACAGGTGTCACAGAGAAGGCCTTAATGTCCAAGTTTCAGAAATGCTAGATTAACATTGATACATTGTGTTTACTACACATCACTTGGTACACACATTCACTGGGTCACAGAATCCTTTGTTTTACGTCTTACAGAGAAACAAAAGAACTTTTACTTAACATACTTTAGGAAATGCCAACATAAAACTCTGAATAAGGATTTTATACCACATATTTCTGCTGAGCTTCTGGCCTGTTTTCCTAGATTGATTCATCTCAAAACAGCCCATTTATCAAATCTTTGTAGTCTCAAGCGTTGGTGTTTTGTTTTGTTTTTTAAAGATTTTATTTATTTTTAGACAGAAGGGAAGGGAGGGAGGGAGAGAGAGAGAGAAACATCAATGTGTGGTTGCCTCTCACATGGCCCTCACTGGGGACCAGGCCCACAATCCAGGCATGTGCCCTGACTGGGAACCGAACCAGTGACCCTTTGGTTCACAGCCCACGCTCAATCCACTGAGCCACACCAGTCAGGGCTCAAGCTTTGGTTTTGCACATAATTTGCACCTTGCTGTCAGTTCATTTAGAGCAGTGTTTTTCAAACTAGATTTCTATCCACTAGTGGGTTTAGAAGTCAACATGGTCACAGTGTACTTTATTTTAAATACCGAAATAAAGTTCAGAGGGGAGCAAGCAGTGCTCTTGCAAAACTTCTGTGGACATTATTTGCGTGTCTGTACTGGTCACAATATGAATTGCATTTATTACTGAATCGCAATTAAAAAAAAAAAGGAAGGCACTGAATTAAAGAGATGGATTTATTGGTAAATAGATAAAATTGACACCTATTTCAAACACCCAAACCCTTTCCTTGTATATATTAGGAAAATTTAAAGAAAAAAATATCAAAGCAATACAGCCAACTAGATCCCCAACTTACAAACAAGTACCAAACGTTTGTTTACTGGGCCCTTAAGAGGTTTTCTCAAAGAAACTATCATAAAGAAACTAGGCTGCCAATTAGTTCACAAAAGCCCATTTAAACAATGTGGCTGAACTACAGTACTAAGTTTATTAAATTTCTCTATTTATTTGTATCACAGCTTCAGTGTATCTCAAGCACACATTCTCCCCACACCCACACCGTGGTCCCAGCACCAAGCAACTCCCTGCAGTGCAGGCTGGCAGACACCCACCCTTGGACAGGGCCGCCCCCACGCTGTGCTTCAGGTTTCAGAGGAAAGACTGGAAGTTGTAACAGCCCTAGGTAGCTGAGGTAGAACACAGGGCTCTCCAGTGCACCTTCCACAAGGCCCGAGTCTGTTTCCCTCCCACCCGCATCCCGACTCTGGTACAAGGTCAAACATGAGAAAGACATTTGCTCACCAACCGTCTCTTTTTCCCATTTTAATCAATCTTTAGGAAAGATTGCCTACTAAAAAAAAAAAATCAATGGTTCACTCCACCTTTTTTCAGAACCCCCAAACTACTAGAAAATACAGGGTTACGACAGAAGTTAAGGCCTGCTTGAGTGTGGCTGGTAGGGTAATAATATGGATGTAATAATTTCGTTTTAATTTGAACATTTTGCCTAAAATGTCATATGGTATGTTTCAGTGTGATAATTACGTTAAAGAATTACATGCTTATTAGGATTTTGTCATTAAAAAGGGGCATTATTTGTGCCAGACCCTGTATTACGTCTCAGTAGCTTTAATGTTGATGATTTCAATATTGCTATATACTGATACATTATGTTGTAAGATCAATACCTGTTTTAAATCATGTGACTGCTTTTCTCATTAACTGTTTAGATATAAAAATTCTATTACTAACAAGTTTCTCTGCACCAGGAAACAATGTCAGCGCCTAGAAAAGAAGCACAGCCTAAATAAACTCAGGAATTCAAGGTTAAGTAAATGCCACTCTAACTCAACTCCCTGTCCTCATCAATGTCACCACGTCCTGGGAGACTATGAGGAGCTACCCCGAAGAGTACACATCAGGGGAACGCTCAGTGAGAGCTGCTCTGTGAAGCCCCTCAAATGCAGTACCAACATGGTAACCCCCAGCCTCACTCACGTGGGCAGAACACAAACCACCATTCCTGAGAGGACTTCCCCCACACAGAACAAACGTTAACCAAGGTGCTACGTTCTCAGGTGAAACCTACTACTGCCCGGTGGGAACCAGATTTTTAGTAGAACTGCTGACCCAGTAAACCTCTTTTGGCTGCCTGGTCCCAGTACTTCCTGGCCCCATTCCAGCAGCCCCAGGAAAGGAACAGAAACCACAGGAAGGGTTCTCTGTGTAGCCTAAGCCTGAGGGAGATGTAGTACCACTGGCTCATTCTTCAATCATCACCTAAGCACATGTTCTCTGGTTTGGCCGTCAAATAGGGACAGCAGTTTCAATCTGCATCACAGGTCCCAAGGCCCACACCGAGACTGACATGTCTCAGGGAAAACTGGCCGCAGAAGCATGACTCTGTGGCCAGCAGCCTGGGGCCCTCCAGATGGCAGACATGTTGATTCATAGCTAACACATGTCCTGCTTTTCTGGTTCTACCTCTTGCTTTTGTGTACCAGGCAGGACAAGTTCAGGAGTTTATTTCAGTAAAGGGTTAGAAATCATTTCAGCATATACTTCTCAGGTTCTGCCAGGCAACCTTTTATTACATCAGAAAAGCAACACTAGGCACTAGATCTTGCAAAATATGTTCTGACAAACTCTAAACTTTCTGAAATTAAAAATGCATAACCACTGTAAAGTTTTTAATGAACAAAAATGTTAAATACAAACTTTCATATGCAAAATAGATTATCGTGTAACTGGTAACCTCAGAGCCAAGTACTAAATTTTCTTCCACAAATTTCAGTAGGGGTGGAGTGTGTATGGGGGGGGGGTTAAATCCTAATGAGTACAAAACTTAATTTTAGCTTCCTATATATAAAAAAAAAACCTTTGAGGAAAAATAGCTTTAAATTGAATAGCATCTTTTGAAATAAACAAGTCAGGCCAGCCCTTACAATTCTGAGGCTTATACTCTACCAGATATGGGATGAAAATGAAAATTTAGGGTTTTAAAGGTTACTTCAAATCCAGTTTCGAGAGCAGTCACCTCATTTCCAGAAAGGAATGTCTCTGTAGGATGACCACGACACTCTTCTGAAGACGCCTGGACAGCCAGAGGTCCTTGGCCACAGTTCCGCTTTTCCATGACACAGCGCCAGTGCCGCGTCTCAGGCTTCCTCTGAAAAGCAACCAGAGCCCTACACCACGGCGCTTCTCCCGGCGTTTCCAAGCCTCAAAAAAGGGCCTCGAGCTTCAAGTTGGCAGTTACTGATCCAGCACTAGAAAAGTTAATTAATCCTTCTTTCCTTCCTTCCTTCCTTCCTTCCTCTCTCCCCCCACTGAGTTCCCGCCCCATGTTCAGCAGGGAATGGAAGCTTGATTAACATTCTTTTCAGAAATAAATAGTTCAAACAAGTAATTCCAAGTTAACTGTAAAAGAGCAGCAGAAACAGCCACTGCCCATTACGTTTGCAAATGAGTCAGAGAATGAATACACGTGAACAAACACAGAAAAAAACAACTCATAGAATAAATCCTGCATTTTACACATTCACAGGGGAAAAAAATCTTTAAAATAAAGTATTAATTAGCGTTTGTTCCTATGTGGGTTGAAGAGTCCAGGGCTCTGAGCAAGCATCCTTTCAAACACGGTTGCAAGTGCCCTCCGCATACCAAGTCAGGGCACTAGGGTGCAGGGCCTTCATGCTTGTCAGTACCTGTGACAGAACAGGTGATGCAGGGACTTTTTAACCCACAATGCATGAGGTATATGAAAATGTCCCTCCGAGAAAGAACCACCAGCAGCTAAGGGACTGGGTATGGCGTTCTCACAGCAACTGCTGATGAAGGATTTCCCACACCATCTTCTTCCGGAAGAGAGGCATCTGGTGCTGCAAAGAATCCACCAACAACACAGATGTTACGTTTCCTTGCGCAGCCTCAACAACCTCTAGGTGCAGTCATGTAAATACGGCAGGGTGCTCATATCCTTTAGGTCACCTTTTTACATCCTGGTACAGACTTATGAAGCCATAAAAAAGGTTTATAATGTTTATTAGAGTGTGTACATTAGTATTTTCACATGTTAAGGAAAATCAAAGCGGGGCACAGAATTATATAATAGAGTCCAACAACCTGATAATGAAAACATGTACCAAAAAAGGGAACATCTAAGTGGTAGCACAACAGATACCTTTTCTACTTAAATTAACATATTCTGCTTTTTAATAAAAGCATGAATTCTATTTAAGGGAAGAAAAAAACAGATCCACAGATTTCTTTCTGCTCTATGAAATGTGGTACATTGCCGCTACTGGTCAAGTAGCAACTTCTCCCCTTCAAATCTCATGTCATTAGGTTCACAAAAAATAACAGACTGTTATTTAGAAGCACCAAAGAATGACGTGCTTCGCTTATTGTTTTTCTGCTTTAACTGATAATCACTACAGGGGTAATTTTCAAAGCAGCAAACATACACAATAAATCCAAATTCACCTGTATTTCAACTAGTCCTCTTTTTGATGAAACCAGAGTTTACGCCTTTGAGGTTGTCCTGGTGTCTCATTATAAACAGCTGGACACACCACTTTCCTACAAAGTGATTTCCTACCTGGAGGGACCTAGAAAGTTTTCATACATGGATTTGTGCAGTTTAAATAGCTCAAAACATGTAGTAAAAAATTGTACATTTACTCTGAAATTAACCAAAAATAATGCCCTTATTTTAGACTGGAATTGTACGCATTCAGTGTGGGAGCCCTAGTTATTTCACGTTGCCCTGAAGCTTAGAAGGGGGCTGGTTACCAGTCCTACTATTCAGTAAGGAGAGTTTGGTAGACATCTATCAAAATGGCATCTTTTTAAGAAAAATGTTTTTAAAGGGGATTGTCCTCAGTTGTAAAACTGTTGAGAATCAACTATTACAAACATAAATTCTCAAGAGTTCCCAACATATTTTAATGTTCACTCAAATACAGAGAGAGCAATGGAAAACCAATAATAACTAGAACAGAAGGGAAAAGCAACATTCATAGTTACATCTTACACGTGTGGCTTAAGTTCTCACAAAGCCTGATTTCCCCTTGCCATCACATATTCTGACATGCCTCCTTCAGAAAAAACATCAGTAACACTCGGACAAACCAATGCACACTGGAGCTGAAAGACAGCAAACTGACCCGAAAGCCACGCATGATCAGGGAGGACAAACCCTCACAGCAGGGAGACAGGGGCTACGGCCACAGCTCATGGCAACGGCAGCAGCACAGCCACTACCAGGGTCTTCGCGTGTGCCAGCCCTGTGACATGCTCTACGTCCATCTTGTTTATAACAAGTGGATGAGGAGGGTCTTCACTCACCTGAGTAAATGTGATAGGTTTGTCCCTAGACATATAATCTGCATATTTACAAGTAAACATTCCACAATCACTCCCGTTCAACTGTTGAGGAATCTCCTGAAATTACAAAAAAAGATGGGAAGAGGTAAAATTTCAACAAATGCAAACTCCTTTGACTTTTTCTAAATATTACTGTGGATCAACGTTACAAAGTAAATGTTAAACGTGGCATTGCACAGACTTTATGTGGCATTAAAATCCTAACTATGATGACATGGAGTGTGCAACCTCAGAGAAAATGGTTTTCAGAAGGAAAGACAAGAGTTTAACCTCTCCTCCCTAGCAAGAACAAGACTACCACATTGGACACCCAGAGCGGCAAGCAGGAGAAAGACTGAAAAGCTTCTTGATACGCTTTAACCAATTAGGATATCTTGCCTTGATTGCTCAGTTCTGCCCTGAGGCAAAGTGCACCAAAAGCCAAAGTCCATGGATTCCAACTGCACACATTCCCCAGGCCCCCGGCACTGGTCTGCGCCAGCCCCTCACACACTTTGGCTCAGTTCCCTCGAGCACAAGGTAATGAGAGTATAAGATGGTTTGATTCCACTGCTGGAAAACATTCAATTTTTATTCAAAAAAATACAGATGATTTTTATGAAAAAGGACTATTTAAACATGCGCACTACCCACACATACGGTAGGTACTTCTTACTTTGTCCAAGCCCAGCATCTCTTCCACGTGGGAGAGAAGTACAGAGGCCGATATACAAATAAAGAGAATTTGTTTTTTCCTTTTTAAAAAATATTTTACTCATTTATTCTTAGAGAGGGAGAAGGGAGAAGCAGAGGAAGAGAAACATTGAGGTGTGAGAGGAATATCAATCGGTAGCCTCCTGCTACATCTCTGACCAGGACCTGGCCTGCAACCTGGCCTGTGCCCTGAACCAGTAATGGGACGGGTGACTTTCAGGTCCATGGACTGGTGCTCAGTCCACTGAGCCACACCAGCCAGGGCTGTCTTCTTTTTTACATTTCCTAGGACACAGTATTCATCCTAACAGACTCCTCTTCTTTTTTTAAATATTTTTTAAAATTTATTTTTAGAGAGAAGAGGAGAGTGGGAGTGAGGGGGAGAGAAACACCGATGGGCTGCTTCTCACACTCCACAATCCAGGCATGTGCCCTGGCTGGGAGTCAAACCAGAAACCCTTTGTGTTGCGGGATGACGCCAAACCAACTGAGCCACACCAGTCAGGGCCTAACACACTCTTCTTATATCTGAGTTCTTCTCAGAAAATTCCAAAGCTTACATGTCTAATTATTCCACTTAGAAACAAAAATGCTTTTGGCTAGCTGGACACAGGTTAGGGCTAAAACTGATTCATGTAGTTTACTTTAAAAAGAAGCCATTAGGCCCGGCTGGTGTAGCTCAGTGGATTGAGCACGGGCTGGGAACCAGACGGTCCCGGTTCGATTCCCAGTCGGGGCACATGCCTGGGTTGCGGGCCAGGTCCCCAATGAGGGCCATGTGAGAGGCAACCTACATTGCTCTTTCTCCCTCCCTTCTCCTCTCTCTGAAAATAAATAAACAAAATCTTAAAAAAAAAATATCCATATGATTAAAAAAAAAAAAAAAAAAGAAGCCATTAGGACTCAAAGATGCATGCATTTTCCAACCCTGAATGAGATTCGAATCTGGCAAGATCCAAAGCACAGTCACAAATAGCATACTTGACTCTCGAGGATGAATGGCATGGGACCCTTAAAAGATAAATATGAACTTCGGTCAACATGGAGGCATAGACATGCTTTGACTCCCTGCACAACCGTAGAAAGAATTACAACCAGATCTCAAAAACAAGTAACACCCAGAACTATCAGAAAATCAAACTGTATGGAAGTCTGACAAAAAAGGATTTTAAGAACCCACATTCATCCGGATGGGTAGGAGGGGCAGAATTTGTGGAAGAGAAGAAGAAAGGTGGTGTGGCACGGAGCATCGGTGGCAGGGACAGCACAGGCAGCATGGACGGTCTCATATTCACGTGTGGTGGATGAAAATCAGGAGGGATACCTTGGGAGTGATCAATCCCCACCTCAGGCCAGACCATACAGCCCAGGGTTCCAGCACTGGGAAGATAAACCCCCATTACCTCTGGCTGTAAAAACCAGTGGGGCTTGGGGAGGCAAAAGAAACGGCTGATTTTCGCCACCTAAAGGGCCTACATGGACTTAGAATGTACCTTACTCAAACAACACGGGAGCAGCTGGAAAGGCTCCAATCACATACAGGAGGTGGGCGAGGTGACTGGAAGCCAGGTGAGTGCAGGGCAGGCCTCCAGAAGTCAGGCAGCGGCAATGTCACCTCTCTGGGCTATCCCTCTCCTTCACAGAGCCACTAAGCAGTGAAGTGGGTTGCCCCACCATAGCAAATATCTAAGGCTCCACCCCACACAATTTACAGGTGTCTTTTCTACATAGGCCACGCTACTAAGATAAGGAGTAAAAGCATCTCTACCTAATACAGAGAAACAAACACAGGGAGGCTGCCAAATTGAGGAGGCTAAGAAATATGGCCATAAGAACAGAACGAAACCCCAGAAAAAGAACTAAACAAAATGGAGATAAGCAATCTATCAGAGTTTAAAACATTGGTGATAAGAATGAACTCATCCAGTATGGCAACAAAATAAAGGAAGAAATGAAGGTTACAGTAAGTGAAAAAAAGGAAAATATACAGAGGACCAACAGTGAAGGGGAGAAAGCCAGGAATGAAATCAATGATTTGGAACAAAAGGAAGAAATAAACATTTAACCAGAACAGAATAAAGAAACAAGAATTCAAAAAAATGAGGAGGGGCTTAGGAACCTCCAGGACAACTTTAAATGTTCTAACATCTGAATCATAGGGATGACAGAAGGAGAAGAGGAAGAGCAAGAAATCAAAAACTTATATGAACAAATAATGAAGGAGAACTTTCCCAATCTGGTGAAGGAAATAGACTTCCAGGAAGTCCAGGAAGCTCTGAGAGTCCCAAAGAGGTTGGACCCAAAGAGGAACACACCAAGGCACATCATAATTACATTACCCAAGATTAAAAACAAGGAGAGAATCTTAGAAGCAGCAAGAGAAAAGGAGACAGTTACCTACAAAGGAATTCCCATAAGACTGTCAGCTGATTTCTCAAAAGAAACCTTGCAGGCAAGAAGGGGCTAACAAGAAGTACTCAAAATGATGAAAAGCCAAGACCTACAACCAAGATGACTCTATCCAGAAAAGCTATCATTTAGAATGGAAGGGCAGATAAAGTGCTTCACAGAAAAGGAAAAACTAAAGGAATTCCTCATCACAAAGCCATTATTACATGAAATGTTAAAGGGACTTAAGAAAAAGATAAAAACTATGAACATTAAAATGACAACAAACTCTCAACTAGCAACAACTGAACCTAAAAAACAAAAACAAACTAAGCAAAGTAAACAAACAACTAGAAGAGGAATAGAATCATAGATATGGAGATCATCTGGAGTGTTATCAGCTGAAAGGGGGAAGGGGGAGAATGGGGGATAATGTGCAGGGATTAAGTACATATTGGTAAGCACAAAATAGACATGGGCATGTTAAGAATAGTATAGGAAATGGAGGAGCCAAAGAACTTACATCCATGACCCATGGATATGGACTAAGGCAGGGGGTTGCTGGAGGAAGGGGGGTACCGGGCAGAGAGTGGCAAAGGGGGAAAAATTGGGACAACTGTAATAGTGTATTCAATAAATTATACTTTACAAAAAAGAGCTAAATATACAAAATTTTCAGGTAAGTTTTTTTTCCTCCTACCCTCTGTCCCCCAGATAAGTTATGAACAAGAATTTTAAATTTTTGTTAGGGCCAACCAAGGGCAGTAGCTGACATGAACCTATTGAGCTTTTTAACATTTACAATTTAATCAGTAAGATAAGGCTAAGAAGCAAACATCTTGGTTAAAATATTGAGAAGTGGATCATTCTTAAGATGTACACACAATACACTTTAGGAGAATGTATGCCTAAGGATGAGTGTGTGAGGGAGGGAGGAAGAAAGGAAAGTCTAAGTAGTATCCCCCTGCCAATAAATGCAGCAAAGTATTTGAAACACAGATGACGGTCACTTACATGTGGCTTCATGCTGTAGTCTGTCCACTCTGAAAGATTCAGATCAATATTTCTTTTGGTCTTACTTTCATCCTGTAAATACTGACTGAAAATAACAACAGAGAAAGAATATACTGATGAAACCCTGTGAAGACATTATAATTACAAAGAACTTTGTGATGTTTAACATATCCCATTCTTAAATTCATCTCCATAAGTTTTGGTTTTAAATTTTAATTTTCAGTGGGTTTCTTTTGCTTGTAGAAATTACACATGCTTTTTAAAAAATTAAAATATATAAATGTAAAATGCAAAAGACCCCATAATAATCACCCCAGAATTAATAGTAATATTTTGCTGTGTATTCCTCTATGTCTCTACTCCACTCCTGTACATACAATTTAAAAACACACATTTTGTTCTGTCAAAAAAGGACTTCATTTACAACTTTTTTTCTCACTTAAAAACAGATATAAAATAAAACAAGTGGCTTAGACTCTTTAAAAAAGAAAAAAGTGTTACCATGAAGACCACAGAAAGGCAGGAAGACTACTCTAAATGAAAGCAGACTGAAGACATAAAATACATGCATGAACCCTGACTGGCTTCCTGGATAAGAAAAAAAATCAACATGAACCATACGAGCCATACATTACATATCACTGATTACTAATTTTCTTACGTGTAATAGTAACGTGTGGTTACTTAAAATAATTTCCTTAGTCTCAGAAGACATATACTTAAGTATCAGGTGATTGATTTTATACAAATCTGCAGGGGAGGTTTCAGATTTAACTCCGACCTCTCAGCACTCACCCTAACCTGCACTGAAGGTAAACCTGCTTTATGGGAGGGCATGCACTTTCAATGGGAGCAGCACATCATGCCCAGGGGTGAAAACCAGATCTCAGAAGGGAAAAATCAGGTATTTCCATGGTGTGTAGCTCTCTAAAGCTCAACTCAACAAACAAAAGGTCTCATTCCTTAATATTATTTTCTCCTGTAATGGAGAAACTAAATTTTTCTTGGGGTGGGGATGAGGATGGGGTAGGGAGGTAATAATAAAATGCGAAGATGAGAAAAGCTGGAATGGGTTATCAGAAAAAGGAGTGGGCTTCAGATATATCCATAGAAGTTGAACTCTCATACTTTAAAAAACATTCAAGCCCTCTCTGGTGAGGCTCAGTGTGCTGGGCGTCGACCAACAGACTGAAAGGTCACCACCAGTTCAACTCCCGGTCAGGGCACATGACCAGGTTGCAGGCCGGGTCTCTGGTTGGGGGTGTGCAAGAGGCAACGGGTAGATGTTTGTCTTGCACATTGATGTTTCTCTTCTCTTTCTCCCTCCCTTCCCCTCTCTCTAAAAATAAATAAATAAAACCTTTTTTTAAAAATTCAAAAGTCTAAATGTCACAAAAGTACGGGTTTTTTAATATCCTGTTGTAAGCAGTATACTGAACTTGCTGTATCATCCCCATGAGAATGTTTCTGGGCATGTGATAATACATGCATGTGTGTACACATGGGTGCACCTAACACATATGTGCACACACCACTGCTTTATAAACAATTTGATGTACTTTAGGATTTTTAAAAATTTCTCTATTATTTTTATTCAAGATAAACACCTATAAATGAAAACAATTATTGAAAAAGAATTGAACTAATTAGTAACTTTTCTTCTTATCATTCATTTAACAAGTTCCTTACTGAAGAATCCTTATTAAAATTATCTTAGTATCCTTACTAAAATTAAAAACAGTAACCTGCATTGGCTTCCAGTGAACAGCAGAGGTTCAAAACAGACTTGTCTTATGGATTTGCTTCCTCACTGTGAAATTCATGTCACCACTTCACACAGCTATGCTTTGAAGACAGGTTTCTAGCAATTACTATTTGAAATAGTTGCCTACAAACCATATACTCTAACTTAAAAATTACCTCTAATTCTAAGAGATGAACTCAACCATCATGGCAAGTACAGAGACATGAATGGGTTTAAGAATTCAGAGAAACTGGCCCTGGCTGGTGTAGCTCAGTGGACTGAGCACAGTCTGCAAACCAAAGAGTCGCCAGTTCGACTCCCAATCAGGGCACATGCCTGAGTTGTGCCAGGTCCCCAGTGGGGGCCACCCGAGAGACAACCACACATTTCTGTTTCTCGCCCTCAGTTTCTCCCTCCTTTCCCCGTCTCTAAAAATAAATAAAATCTTAAAAAAAAAAAAAAAAGAATTCAGAGAAATAATACTCCCCAGCTAATAGTTCTAGAACATTCAGAATAATGTGTCAATCCCAAAGAAATCTAAATAAGACATACTTTACAGGATTCTAATAAGACATATTTTACCTTATAACATATGACAAACTTGCTTTCAATGATGCTACTAAACAAGATTTCTCAGTTAAAATCAGTTATTAGGTTACTTTTAAACAAAAAGATGGATTCAAGTCAAGCCCTGAACAACTGGGAAGACAGTCATCACTACATATTAGACCACCACGATCAGACAGAAGACCATCACCTAACAAGGGTATAATGAGGTAACAGTGAAGTTTTTTAACCTCTACTTACAGGAGAATCTCACAGATCCTGTTGCCCTTTTGTCCCATAGAATCCAGATATTTAAGACACTTTTTTCTTAGGTCTATCACCTATAATGGAAAAACGCAACATCCAGAAACAATCACAACGGGAGTGAGATTTTATATCTAAAAAGGAAAAGCATCTTTTAAAAAATCAATACATGTATCAACATGAATGGATTTCTAAGACACATTTTTTATAAAACATCACAGATGATATGACCTTCATTTCTATAAAATGTATACTTGTATACTCTCGTGCCTACAGAAAGGCTTGGAAACTCCATCCCCAAAACATCAGGGGTCCTCTCAGAGCAATGAGATTTCTTTTTGCTTTCTTCTTTATACCTTTACTTCTCTACAAGTCACATGTACTACCTTATAAACAAAACTTGTAAATAACCCATGTGCACTAAAACTCTTTCCTGTTAAAAATGAAAGGTACTCAGCTACAGCAACTCTCTTCTATCTTTCCAAGTTGTTTGACTCAAGAACTAAGGGACTCTGTGAAGTATGCCTTTAACATTTAGTATGGACTTTCAATGGACAGAACAGGGTAGCCTTTGTTTAAGAAAATGGTCATTATCCAGGCCCGGCTGGCATGGCTCAGTGGATTGAGTGCTGGCCTGCAAACCAAAGGGTCGCTGGTTCAATTCCCAGTCAGGGCACATGCTTGGGTTCCAGGCCAGGTCCCCAGTAGGGGGGCGTGCAAGAGGCAACCACACATTGATGTTTCTCTCCCCCTCTCTAAAAATAAATAAATAAAATCTTAAAAAAGAAAGAAAGAAAATGGTCATTATCCAAACTCTAAAAATTAACCCTCTTAACTCACCACCAGGCTCCAATGTACCTTCCGATGAATAGGCACCAGAACTAGTTCCTGTTCAAAGAGATTGACCCCTTTGGTCCATCTTTTCACTGCTTGGTAACCTCCAGACTTTAGTTTGGGATAGAAGAAAGTACTGAATGCATGAAGTATTGGATAGCCTTGTTTTTTATTTCTTTCTACCAGAAGATTCATGTAAAAATTAATGACCTGTAATACCAAGAGAGTAAACATCGGAACATGGCAAGTACATTAGCAAAACTGAATTTTTAACCTAACCGAATTAGGATTCATTAGATGATAAGAAGCCTAAAGAAGGGAAGGTACTAGAGAAGGGGATCAAAGGACTCTATGGCGGAAGATGGAAAATAAAATGACCAGTAAAAAATGGGAGGGATTATGAAGGAATGAAATTGTCCTTTTGAAGCATATTAGTAAGAGTCCAGAGAAGGAACTGAAAGAAATCTGCAATAAAAAAAAGGCGTTTGTAACCATCCCACACAAAAAAATGCAGAAATAGTAATTGGAAGTAAATTTTACTACATTTAAATTATACCTCAATTAAAAAATATTAACCGGAAGGAAATATACCAAAACATTAATATTTTATTAATTTAGTGGTAGCACTTTTGAACAATTCTTTAACTTTTCCTGTACTCTCTAAATTTTATGTAATAGATATATTACACTTACATACTAGTTTTCTAAGAATGTGTTTATATGCCACTAGTCATGGGAGGGAGCAGGAAGGCAGGCAAAGAAAGAAAATGAGCGACTAAGCAGCTGGGTAAAGGGCCAACTGGAAAACTGGCAAGAACTAAAAGCTAGCTGTAGCTAAGTATGTAGGGACATAAGATGACAATTAGGCAAATTTTTGCAATTATCACTCATATGAAATAAACAAAAAGACATATAGATAATAAAATTATTTTAAAATAATAAAATTATTTAAAATAAAGGCTTCTATAAGAATTTGTCTAAAACAAATTGCTGCTTTCTTCCATTTATCACCTGCATCCAGGGTTTATAAAAATGTCATTGAAGATTAGTAAATGAAGCAGTGGATGAAATGAAGCACAGATGCAAAGGAGGGAAACAATGCTAATTAAAGGTAGCAAATAATCAGACAGTCTTTCTAAGGTTCAAGATGTTTTGTTTTTAGATAAAACAAAAGCTGCTTTACCAACCCTTATGGTTAAATATCACCTTGGTTATGGATAATAAATGGTTAAGCACAATGACATTAAAGGGGGGAGAAACAACTTACTTCATCATTGAGCCAGTGATAGTTCCTCAACGTCTGGATATCTCCGCGAGTGATTCGCAGCTTGAAAGCACTACTTAGGATCTCATCCTGTGGGCCGTGACCTAATGCATTGCTGATTTCCTTTTCCATGTCCTGAATGAGAAAGTCCAGAGGTTGCTACTTTAATATAAAACCACTCTCAGACACTAAAAGCCTGAGACTGTAAAAAGCCAATTTCACCTCTGTTAACACCTGACCCTTAAGAAAAATACATTATCAAAGATCTACTGAATTAAAGTATGAAAAGATTTAAGTTTAGACTACAAAGCAGTCTTACTAAGAGTTATAAAAAATGCTAAATTATTAGTTTCTGAAAATAATTTGGTAATAGTATTTACCAAATTACCAGGTACAGTCTCAATGATGCTGCTACCATTTACTGAGCACTATGAGATAAACATGGTGCCAGACACCTGAAGCATATCATTGATCCTTGCTTGAGGGGAACATATTACCATTTTATAGAAGAGGTACCACTCAGAGAATTTAGGTTACATGCTCAAAGTCATAAATTGTTACAAGGCAGAGCCAAGACTTCAACCTAGGAGTGGCTAACTTATTAGCATTTGCTCCTTTCAAAATACTTAATCAAAAGTATCTTCATACTTTTCTTATTTTCCTCCCAAACTTTTCATTGAACAGCCCTGGCTGGTGTGGCTCAGTGGATTGAGCACGGGCTGCAAACCAAAGGGTCGCCGGTTCGATTCCCAGTCAGGGTACCTGCCTGGGTTGCAGGCCAGGTCCCCAGTGGGGGCCAACTGAGAGGCAACCACACATTGATGTTTCAAAGTAGTAAGTGACATTGAAGAGATCATACTGTCCATTCTGAACATGAGGAGCGTAAGCAAACAGGCAGTTAACTGGGAAACTAGGCAGCAGTCTAATGACTGAGCCCTTACTGAATAGATGGCTTCATCTAAAGAATTATGCAGATAAATGCATGTTTAAGCTACCAGACTGAATCTATAAACCCAACAGAAATTATTTCAGCCAAATTTTAATACTGCTTCCTCCCAACTGCATACAATTTTGTAATTTCATGGGTTTCTCTCTCCACCTGCCCAATATATAACAAGTACTCAAGAGATATTCACTGGCCCTGGCCAGGTAGCTCAGTTGGTTAGAGCATCCTTCCAATATGCCAGGGTTGTGGGTTCGATCTCCAGTCAGGGCACCTATAAGAATCAACCAATGAATGCATAAATAAGTGGAACAACAAACTCATGTTCCTCTCCCTCTCCAATCTCCCCCTCTCTCAAATCAATAAACAAAACAAAACAAAACAAAACAAAGACAGCTCTGACTGGTGCGGCTCAGCTGATTGAGCATCATCTCATAAAGTGAAAGGTTTGATTCCTGGTCAGGGCATGTGCCTGGGTTGCACCCAGGTCCCGGGATGGAGCATGTGCAAGGGGCCACCGCTTTTTCTCCCTCCCATCCCTGTCTCTAAAAATAAATAAATAAAAACTTTTTTTAAAAAAGAGAGAGATTCACTGAACAGGGATGACTACCTACCACCTACTAAGACAACAATGAAGAAGGAGCCAAGATGTGGGCTCACCTTTAAAATGAATTTTCAACTACCTTCATTTTCTTGTTTTCTCTAAGTTTTTACTATTTTCAAATGTAATAATCAACAAAAGGGGAATTTTAGTAAACCATAATAAACCATAACTTAAAACTGCAATGAATTCATTCCTCATGTCCAACCCATCCTATGTAACCAAAATATTTTAAGGTTAGAAAAAGACTCTACGAAGAATTCATTTTACTCCAAGATGTGTGACAATTATGTCTATCCATGTTTGTTAAACAACGGTAACCTGATTCCTTAGATGCCTTCACAGATAGTGACCAACACAGCCAGTGACTGAATGGCCCTTAGGCCTGATTTCTTTCCTACATTTATCCTTAGGCTGGAGAAACTCTTCGAAACTGCCATTCAAGTCTTGAATAACTGAAGTTATTTAAAAACATGTCTCTTATTCTGATCAACATAAGAAATAATACCTCTGTAAGTTCAAGAAGATCATCCATTTTTTTATCCCTCTCTTTGCTTGAGCAATTTTTTTCTTTTGTCTCAAGTACTGACATTTTCCTCCTGAATAAGCCATTGCTTCCACTGCCCAGGCGGAGTCGGGCTGATACTTCTTCGGACAGGTCAGGTTCCAGCTGGTGTCCCCTCCTCTGATCAAAAAAGTTTCCACATTCTATTGGCTTGTTTAATGACTGTACATATAAACATACATAACACATGAAATATAAAACAGTGGCATTATTTTGAAAGAATAGAGAATTAGCAAATCCTCAAATGAGTAGATTTAGCATACTTGTTTCTACAAGAAGGACCAAAAAGTGTTCAAGACGTTGAGATTTACAGAACTCCTCGATTACAAAGCCACGAAACACAACACACATCACTTTCCCTGAAGGTAAAAACAAGCAAAGTATTCTCAGTTCTCTCATCCAAATTTTTAAAAATTTAGTTAAAAAGAATGTTAAAAGTTTTAAAACAACAAAAAATATAACCCAAACCCCACCACTCAGAATAAACCACTGCTATCCTTATACCATGTAAACTTGTTCTATTTCATCTTTTTAAAAAAATGTAATTATAAATTACAGAAAAATGCACAAAATACAAATTACAAAATTAACACCAATGTAATCACCATTCAGGTCAACAAGTAGAATTCTGCCAGCATCCCAGAAACTTTGATAAGATCCTTCCTTATCATGACCCTATGTAACCCTTAATACTGAATTAATCCGGTAGGCAAACTTTTAAAATTAGGAAATTTACTTAGAAATAGAACTTTGGACTAGAACCACACACTCAGCCAATACTCTTCACTCTAGCTAACTGCCAAATATACCAGTCCTAGAAACCCAGCAGCTGCTGGCCCTTCCTATGGCCACAGACAAGAAAGCCTTCAGGTTCAGCAGACAGAAGCAGGATGTAGTCTTCAGCCAGATAACAAATTATTACAGCCATTACCACCCCCACCACCCCACCGATCTTCTCTCAAGACTCAGTCCCCCCCACTTCTTTCAGTTTTTGTTCCACAGCTAATAAATGATAATTAAACACAAAAGGCTTCACTCTGAATCACTGCAAATGGGGAAATTAGAGAAGGTAATGTTCTAAGACATATGACGTAAGACCATGGCTTAAGACTATGACTTACCCTTAAGACTAATTGTATATGGTACACTTAACACAAAGTCCCCTATACTGTGGTATTTGTATGTAGCTAAGATGTGAAATAATCTAAAACTTCAAGTTTACATTTCATTTAGCAATGTATTTCTTTTGGATATGCCATTATTATTAAAGATGTTGGTGTTGCTATGGAAATCATTGGAACACTTTTTAAAAAAGATTTTATTTATTTACTTTTATAAAGAGGGGAAGGGAAGGAGAAAGAGAGGGAAAGAAACATTGATCAATTGCCCCTCACATGCCACCAATCAGGGAACTGGCCCAAAACCCAGGCATGTGCCCTAACAGGTGACCTTTCAGTATGCGGGACAAAGCCCAACCCACTAAGCTACACCAGTCACAGCTCGGGCACTTCTTAGTCTAATACTTAATAGAAAAAAACCTAATTAAGCATAAGACTGATACTATTTTCAAGTAAATATAAAATCCTGACTCTGAAAAATAAAGTCTTAAGCACCTCTCTCCTAGAGATGTATGGTCTTAAAATATCTCTGCAAGAAGCCAGGTAGCACACATAAGGACAGAGATGGAGGCAAACTGATCTCTCTTACAAACAAAGGTGGCTGTAACGCAGAGATAAAAATCCAGCAACTCAGAAGGAAGCTAAAGTTGTTTCTCTTCAATGTCTGCTTTTTCAAAGAAAACAGAATTAGGAATCAAATCAACGTATCACCTTTCTCATTTTTCCTGAGCACCAAAATATCATTAGTATGTCAGGTGAAAGAGTAAAAAGATAAAATTTAGCTAGGGTTTCTACTTACACCTTCATTTTCAAGTCTGATTCCAACTGTCTTCTCTGGATCCAAAAATTTCCCCTTTGAATACCTGAGGGGAAAAAAAAAGAGATTACAGACTGGATGATTTTAACCTGGTACGTGTTAGGCTAGTTGTAGAAATAACATATAATAATTTGCAAACAAAAATTGTCTTGAGTTTAATATCGTCCTCTAAACCAAGGGTCAGCAAAATTTTTCCAAAAAGGATCAGATAGTATGCATGTCCTACAGTTTGTTAAATCTTTTCAACTTCCATTAGAGTTTAAAAGCAGCCATGAACAGTAAGCAAATGAATGAGCACGACTGTGTTCCAATAAAACTTTAGTTTAAAAAAACTGGCAGGTGGACCAGATTGGCCCATGGGCCATACTTAACCAACCAACCTATGCTATAAATGAATTATCATCCCGAATCCTAAAGCATGTAGAACTGCCTTCGCTGTTCACATACCAGAGATGCCCACCACACCCACACTTTTCTCCATCGCACCAGCATCTCCCAAACCCCAATGCCTAGGAGACAAAGGCATCTCCCAAGTTACAGTGGGCACCTGATACAAAAGCTACCTATGAGCCCATATATGCTGACCAGCTACCGGAGTTGAGGACAGTTCACAATTCCTTAGACATGGTTACTCGTAAATACAGCTTATAAAGTAAGAAAATAATGTCAAAAGAAAACTTAGAATAAACTGAACCAAGTACCTCTTTTCACTCCTTATTGGACATAGAGGCCCCCTTGTTTCAACAACTCTATCTGTGAGGACAGTAAAGAAAAAACAAAGTCTCTTCTTTATTAATCAACATATAGCTAGAATTTCAACTTAGTCTCCGAAGTATCAAGACATTGACTTACATTGAAACGTTAGAATAATTTCCAAACAGTAGCCTCCTTACAAATCAAGTTGCTTAAAATACGTAAATAGCTTTCTTCTTTAAATATAATCTTTAGTGTAAACTGACTGATATCTGCTCATTTGATAAACTACCATTTAGTGGACAGCAGGTGGATAAATGCAAGGAAATTAATATAAGAAATATAAAGAAATTAATTTTAGGCTTACAAAATATGTACTACTATATATAGGAGCTAGGAATAACATTTTATAAATCTGCTTCATCCTGAAATAGCTTTTTTACTAACCTATTGGTACCGGATAAACTAGTCAATGCCCTGGGGTCTGATCAAGTTTTAAGGTTTGGTGTATCAGCTTTCACAAGTACGTCATTTTTCAATTTCATGTGCACATGAACTAAGTTCAGTGTATTAAGATAGGGCTACATCGGGAAACTCACATTGTTTTGGAACAAACTGAGTTGTTCTGACTCCATGACTTTGATCTTCCCCCCAGCCTTTGGTCTTTAATGTATCCATGTGACATCTTTGAGAACTTGGAAACACAAAAAGCGAAGACATTCAGATACAAAAGAAAAATCTACCATAAATACTCATTACCTCTGACAAGTTCCTCCGAACAGGAGTTACTAATTATCCTGAATCATCGAATTACAGGAGGATGCGCCCTGACCAGCGTTGCTCAGCTGGTTGGGCGCCGATGTTTCTCACACATCAATGTTTCTCACCCTCTTTCTCCCTCCCTTCCCCTCTCTCTAAAAGTAAATAAATAAAATCTTTAAAAAAATTATGAGAGGATGCAACACAGCACCAACTGAGACTAGGATAAAAGGAGTCTAATATTGATTCTAATATTTCAGCCAAGTTAGTAACCTCCAGTTGTACTATTTGTAAAACTGCATGTTCTCAATCCCCAGCAACAACTTGACTAAAAAATCTTGTGTGATAAAACTCCAGTTAAAAATGGAAAATTTTACATAATACACTGAAATGGATCCTTAAACAACATATTAAATGCAGGAATGTTAAAAGCAGAATAGGCCCGGCTGGTGTAGCTCAGAGGATTGAGCGCGGGCTGGGAACCAGAGGGTCCCGGTTTGATTCCCAGTCGGGGCACATGCCTGGGTTTCGGGCCAGGTCCCCAGTGAGGGCCATGTGGGAGGCAACCATACATTGCTTTCTCCCTCTCTTTCTCCCTCCCTTCTCCTCTCTCTGAAAATAAATAAAATCTTTAAAAAAAAAAAAAAAAGCAGAATAGGTTGACGTGACAAAACATGAAGTACCCTGCTGCTTTCAATAGTGGCTATTCAAAACAGAAAAAATATGAGCATTCTGAATGACTTCACTAAGGTAATTAAAATTTTAAAAGTTCACAACCAAAATTTAAATTCCCAGACAAACATTCCTTTGTTATTTCTGCATTCAACAAGCTAGATAGTCTTGTGACTTTTTCACCTTCAACTTGCTGTTACATAATTTCTGGGACACCACTCTGTGTATTTTTACTTGTTAAAATGATCAAGTATACCTCAATTCTGACCTCACATATTTTTTTGTCCCCTTTTTACAAGTGAATATAAGGCCAGACATCAACTCCTTCTGTTACTCTCATCTATTTGCTCAAATCATTAGAGTATTTAATTAACAAGGAGTCTTCTAAGAAAAACTTCTTATGACCTGGATGACTTTAACCTTATCTCTAAAGTGGAAGGTTTCCAATTGTGGTTAAGATGCATCCACTAAGATGCCTCAGGAACTCTGCATATATAGGACAGGGGGGAAGAAGGGGAGGGAAGAAGGGAGGAGCAAGCAGGAGAGAACAGGGAGAAAGGAAGACAGAGACAGAGATTATGAGAAATGTATATATTGGGGAGGTTGACAAAACTCTGCTTCCTGATTTCACTTTTCAATGTCAGAGTTTCAAGTAAGAGTATACTTAACAAAGAATTCGAAAGCTATCAGAAAATTGTATTTTGCATAAGCACTATTTCTATATAATCCATTACTAGATACAAACTGTTCAGACAAATTACAGGGCTAGTTCTCTCAGTGTTAATCTCTTTTTCCCCCACAAAACCCTTCCTACCAATTTCCTCTCCAAAAGCAAGAGAAAAGATGCCTGGCGAAGCACTGCTCTTGTCAGCTCGTCTTTACCTGTGATGAGGTGACATTACAGGAGGAACAGGGTTTCCATGAACACCTTCTTTAAGTCGTTCCAATAACCTTCGGTACTTCTCTCTTTCCTCTTTTTGAACACCCTAAATAAAACAAAGCATGTTGGATAACTTCTAGCACATTAGACATATAATTAAATCATAAGCAAAGACTTAATAGGTCATAGATGTGTTTCATTTGTCAGCACAGTGCTTTTTAAATTTCTTTAAATTAATTACTAACTTTATAAATTGAAAATAAAATTCCAAAAATCTGGCCTCTTGAAAAACTGAATCAACAATCTCGAGCTAGGTAGGGCTATTCCTTTAGATGGGCCACTCACTCTGGCCAGCATCACTCATTTACATTATCTCCTAGACCTTGAATGCATCTGAGTTTTGGGCAGCAGAACTGGGTTAAGCACAAAACAACTCAGCGGAGATAATCCACTTGCATATCCAGAACATTCAGCTTCCAAAATGTAACTGGTCTCCCCAAAGTCACCAATGATGTTGTATGGCCAGATGCAAGAGATACTTTTTCAGCCTTTGTATTACCTGACCTCTCTCTTCAGCATCTCACCCTGGTGACTGCTCCTTGCCTTCCTGGACAATACACTCTCCTGATTTCTTCTTACCTGCTCAGTCTCCACTACAGATTATTTCTTCTTCTGCCTGCCCAAAATGCCAATGGTCCTGCCCATCATCTCTTCTTACACTACACGCTCTCCCTGAATAATAGCTCAGCTCCCTTGATTTATATAATACCAATAAGCAGAAGATTCAGGAATGTTTCCGTAACCCTGCCTTCCTCTCAAAACTCTATGGGCCAGGTCACTTTGAATGTTCCACAGGCACTTCAAACAATGTCCAAAACTGAAGTCACTAACTTCCCCCTAAACACCCACAGTATCTTGGTTAGCGGCACATATTTATCCAAGATTGAAATCTGGGCCTCAGGCTCTTCCTGCTAACTTTATGTTACGCTTAAACAATGAATATGTCCTTGCTAATATCACCTTTTAATATTTCGAGAACATATGCTGTGTATACCCTTTATGTGCTCAGTCTCATCTCTTATTTCTCATCTAAGAGGCACTGAAGCCTATTTTATGATACCTCTTCTTGAACCCCTTCATCCGTCTCTGTCTACCTATTTGTTCAGTACAACTATTTATGTGTAAGATCCTAGAGGGCAGAACCATATTTTATTCAATTCAAATTGCTGGCCACGGGCACCCAAACAAGCATTTCTAAGAGGAGCAAAATCAAGTGGCTGAGAAAATTATAGGTGATGGTCTCGGGTAATGCCAGATACAGGAATAATTCTAAATGCTCCTGGACTAAGTGAAGACTTCAAGAGGAAAGTGAAAAGAAGCTCGTTGATGAAGATATGCTAAGTGCCCTGAAAAGGGAAGGAAAGAGCAGACATGTACACCATTGGAATTCTCTTAGTTAGTCCGTTATTACAGCATACAAAAGAAACAAGTTAGAACAATTCAGGCACCCAAATAGAATCTATAATATTATCTCTTCCTAATGTGACTCCCTTTTATTTCTTACAGTGAAAATACTCTGGAAATTGACTAAATCACACACACATATAATATCTCTAGAAGGATACATACAAGTTTCAGAGTCAAACAGGGTGGCAGGGCCAGGAACGGAAGTGAGACTGGGAGGTTTATAGTCACTGTATATCCTCCTTTTATACCTTTTAGATTTTGTATCATAGTGCATACATTACTTATCCCCCCAGAAATTCATAAAATAGTTTTCAAAAGAGATCAGGCTAGAAAGGCTTACCTCCTCCACAGTACAATGGGGACGCCTCAGACCCTTGCCACACTCTTCAGTAATGTCTGTTGTGATCTGTTCCTGAGGTTTCCACATTAAGGAACTCTCTGGATTGCTTCTGCTATGGCGGCGGCCACCTGGTCTTCTACTATAGCCTTCTGAGTTCAAAGTAAAACTGAGAGACAGAAAAGAATTTTTTAATTTATCACCAAACTGCTTAAATTGCTGGAATCTAAGCTTCAGACCATTCTGTGATTAGGCTTCCCAGATTAAACTTGCTCCTGGCAAATCAAGACAACTAGCACTCACAAAAGTTAAATGCATCTCTAGAGTAGAGGGCACCCCAGAACTGCACTAAGGAACATCTATTTCCAGTCACCAGGGCTGCCACATAGAAGCCTCTGCCTTCTTCCTCAAGTTCAATTTTCTACCCTCAGCTCTGGAATTAGCTCCCCCACTACACATACCCTCCTCTTGTACTGCACTTATTCTTTACTCACTTGGAATTATTGGTGTGATTAATGTCTATATCCCACACCAAACTTTAAATTCCATGAAGAGAGGGATTATATCCTTTTATCACTGTATCCCAGAACATGATCTAAGTGGAAAGGCACTCAATATCTGCTGAATGCTAAGTTAATGAATATAAATTAATGAGTGCTAAGCCTAGTTATTCTTGCTGGTGAAAGAGCCTGCCTCTCCTGCCATTACCAATAATGGGACGAACTGACATCATACTCTTCTGGACTGATGTTTTAAAAAGGATACACCATGTATATAATATTTTTACAAAAGAAGTTGCATAATCTAGCCCTGGCTGCTGTGGCTCAGTGGACTGAGCATGGCCTGTGAATCAAAAGGTTGCTGGTTTGATTCCTGGTCAGGGCACATGCCTGGGTTTCTGGCCAGGTCCCTAGTAGAGGACATGCAGAGGTAACCAATTGATCGATATTTCTCTCACACATCGATGATTCTCTCCCTCTCTTTCTCCCTCCCTCCCCTTCTCTCTAAAAATAAATAAAATCTTTAAAAAAGAAAAAGTTGCATGATCTAAAACAAATAATGAATAAACATCAGACAAAATTGAAGAACATTCTACAAATATTTTATGCAGGGTGGGGCAAAAGAAGATTTATAGTTTGAGTACATGAAACAGAGTTTATTCTTGTATAATTATTTATTAATTTAATTATTATATTATTTCCCATAGGAACAACTGTACACCTACTTCTGCCCCATCCCATACCCTTTAAAAATATCCATGCTATTAAAGACAAAGAGAGTTTGAGGAGCTGTTCCAGATTAAAGGAGATTAACAAAACATGAAAATTAAATGTGATACATGATCCTGCACTGAACTGTGAGCCAGAAAAAATAGTAATTACTATTATGGATAAATTTGAGTAAGATTATAAAATAGCATTAAATTTTCTGATTTTTGTAATCTATGATTATGTAAGTAAATATCCTTTTTTTAAATTTATTTATTTTTAGAAAGAGGGGAAAGAGAAGGAGAGAAACATCAATGTGTGGTGGCCTCTCACATGCCCCCAATAGGGGACCCAGCCCACAACCCAGGCATGTGCCCCAATTGGGAATCAAACTAGCGACCCCTTGGTTCGCAGGTCAGCACCCAATCTACCGAGCCACACCACCTAGGGCTAAATATCCTTATTCTTAAGAAATAAACACAAACACACTCAAGTACTTATAATTAAAATGTCTTAAGTTTAAGATTCTCAAATGGTTCAGAAAAAAATATTATGTATGTATGACAGAAAATGATAAAGAAATCAGCAAAATGATAACTGGTGAATCTGGGTCAAGTAAAGACAAAATACATGAAGCAAAAACTGATACAACTAGGCAAAAAAAATAAACAGTCCACAATTACAGTAGGAAACATCAATACTCCTTGTTCATTAATCAATAAAAAAGTGGACAGAAAACCAGTAAGACCAGAAGTAAATATCACAAACTTGAGCTGACATTTATAACACTCCACTCAGCAAAAGCAAAATACACATTCTTTTCAAGTGCACACTGGACATGACCCATATAGACCATATTCTAAGCCATGAAACATGTTATAATTTAAAAGAACTGAAACCATACCAACCATACTCTCTGACCATAATGGAATTAAACTAAATAACAGGAAGATTATTTAGTTTGATTATTTAGTTTAATTCTTTGGAAAGTCCCAAATATTTGGATATTAAACAATAGACTTCTATACTTCAGAATCACTGGTTAAAGAGGAAGTAAAACAGAAATTAAAAATTTTTTTAAATGGAATAAAAATTAAAACCAATTATTTCAAAATATGTGGGATGCAGCTAAAGCAATGCTTACAGAAAACAATTATAGCCCTGGCTGGTTGGTGTAGCTCAGTGGATTGAGCGTGGGCTGGGAACCAAAGGGTCCCAGTTCGATTCCCAGTCAGGGCATATGCCTGGGTTGCAGGCCAGGTCCCCAGTGAGGGCCATGTGAGAGGCAACAATACATTGCTGTTTCTCTCCCTTTCTTTCTCCCTCCCTTCCCCTCTCTCTAAAAATAAAAAAAATAAAATCTTAAAAAAACCAAACGATTATAGAATTAAATGTTTAGAGAAGTTCACCTCCAAATATTTAACTATGTCTCTCCCACAAACAAGGGCATCTTTTACCTAACCACAATATAACCATCAAATCCAGGCACTTTAGCAATAATGCAATATGTAACATGTAGGCCATATTTAAATTTCTCCAAAGATATTAAAAATACCGTCCACAGTAATTTTTCCCTATCCTGAATCCAGTGCAGAAGCCCATATTGCATTTGGTTGTCGTGAATCTTTAGTCTCCTTTGAACTGAAACTGGTTTTCAGCCTCTCCTCACCTTTATAATGAAGAACACAGGCCTTAATCAGTTTTCTCATTCTTAGATTCATATTACTGACTTTGCAGAAATATGAATTATCTGATGATGTCCTTCTCAGTGCAATAAATCTGGAGGCCATGATGTCTGTATGTCTCACTGTGGGTTGCCTTTAACTTTGTTCCTTTGGTTAAGGTGATGTCAAACAGGTTTCTTTAAAGCTACCATCTTTCCCTTTGTAATTGACAAGTAATTTGTGGGGAGACATTCTGGGTTTATGTAAAAACCACATACCTCATCAAACTTTTACTTAACTAACTTGAGCTCAATTAATTCCTGTATGTATCAATTAACACTATGATAGTTACAAAATGGTGATCTTCTAATTCCATCATACCCTCTACACACACTAGTGGCATCCTACTGCCATAAGGTATTTCCCTCCCACGGTACACACTTATTTGCACCTGTATGCCTGTCTTTATTCATTTTAATGCTTAAATTGTCCCCAATCTGGCCAGTGGAAACCCTTTCAAGTTTCTTCCTGCATCGTGTTGACATGTCCCCAGTGTCCGAGCACTACTTTAATTTCTGGCACAGGCTGTTCCAAATGCATTTTGCATTTTCTTTCCTAGTTGTACAATCAACCAGTTATCCAACTCCAGAGAGCCCTAGTTCTTAGTGAATGTCCCATCCTCAAATATGAGTGGACAGTCAAGGATTACCAGGTATTTGAATAAAGACTCTAATATGAAAGTAAGACCAAAAATAAACCAAAGGCAGGGGGAGAATTCAGAGGAAGCAGACAAAGTAGAGAAGAAATTTTAAAATAATTAACAGCTTTAGAGAAATAATAAAAGATAGTGTATCCTTACAAAAGATGCCTGGAGAAAGAAAAACCTGGGGAGTAGGGAGCAGGAGGATGCTTAAAACTTAAAAAGTATGAAGCACCTCCCCGCCACAAAAATCAGTAAAAGATTTTTTTTTAAAAGGCAAGGACAACAATAAAAAGTGAGTATGTTTAAAAATTAGATCAACCCAAAAGGTCCAATATTTAAGCAGCAGAAATTCTAGAAAGTAGAAGAGAAGGAGAAGAAAAAGGAGAAGAAAATTACTAATAAAATAAGAACAGTGCATGAAAATTCATCAGGCCAGACACATGATTTCTGCACATTTCTGCACGCATACTATACTTTTAAAAAAGTTTAGAAGTGAACGACAATTGTTTTCCAAAAGGTTTTCAAAATCAGATGCTATAGGCATATAAAAGGGCAGAAAAAGTAACAAGTTCTAGTTTCTCACTAGCTGTATGATATTCAGTAAGCCACTAACCTCAGAGTACTTACTTAACGAGATTATGTAATAGAGTTAGAGTAAGAATGCCTCGCTAGCAAGAGTGAGCCCCTAATAACTGCCAAGTTCCCATTTAAAGAAGGCGGAGTTTAATACTTACCCAAAGGAAGGCAGGACTCTGCGAGGCTGATCGCGAGTAACTGTCACTCTGATCTTTGGATAGTCACTTATTCCATTAGGAGATTTATTACCTATTTTAAAAATGCAATTGCAATTGTAAAAGAGTAAATAAAAACAAAACACTATGAACAACCTGCATTAGAAAAAATAACCTGTGTGATCAGTCTACATTGTAAAACTACATGTCTTATTTTTTCAAATTATATTACTATACAGCCCAGAGGTCTAGCACAAACTTCGTGAAGTTAAAAAAAAAAAAGCAACAGCGCTTAGTTTGTCTTTGATCTCAGATAAACAGTAACAAGCACACACAAACTTTTCTAGTTTTGCTTGCTGGTACCAATAAGAGGCATGAAGAACTCAGTAATTACAAAACCCCCTTAATCTAACCAAATTGAGTAAATTTGTCGAAATATTTCTTCTTCCCAAGAAAACAGAAGTATTTTTAAGTGAAAACCTGCCATATGTTACTACATTTTGTCAGAAGCTTCTAATACTTGTCAGATGGATACTATACTTCAAAAAATGGTAACCAAATTTTCATCAGCCACACTTTCTGCTGGAGCCATTTATAGGGGCTTGGAGTCCCTGAGGACTCCAAAATGCAACAGAAAAAGAAGGAAAGTTTTTTCATAAGTCAGTAGCAGCAAAACCTAAACTAACCTGAATTCATTTGTTTGCAAAACCTGAGTAAGCCAATGTTTAATCCCAATGGATATTTTTAAATAATAGTCAATAAATATACCTAAAATAGGATAAATTCAAAATTTCCAAACACACTCCTAAGGGTTACATATTAGAAACTGCGGGTTTCTTTCTATAAGAAACCTGCCCTAGAAATAACTGTGCTTCTCTGACTAGGCTCTACAAACTTACAGAAATATAGTGCCGGTACCTCAGGCACAAGATGAATCTACCACTCCTTCCATACATCAATTTTAATGGTAAATAATTTTAAACATTTATATATTCAAACAATGTAAATAGATTATGAAATTTACTTTGTATTAACTTTTAAAATAAAAGACTTGAAAGAAGTATCATCTTTGTCCCAGGTCCCTTGGAACTATATTCTCAGACGTGGGGTACACATTTACTTTCCTTTTCTCTTCTCTGCCACCAGAGGTATTTACTTTAAAAGTCTGTTTGAGAAGCACTGCTCTAAGGTTATCATTTCCTTAGCTTCTTCCACTTTTGACTTCTGAACCCACAACTTCTCTAAAAGCTCTCTTTCCCTTTCCTTTCAAACTTTACAAACCTACCTGCATGGCAGAGATCACAGTATTTTCAGGACTCTGACTTCTTCCTATTTCCTCACCATAGCATCGTGTACAGTACATTCAATAATTACATTTGAATTCCGGGGTATGGATGACATAGAGGTTCCTAATCTACAAAACTATGAGAACTGGGAACCCAAGATTTCTCCTCAATCAGATGATGTCCCTCAAAGGCAGTGTTTTACTATTTTTATTATTGCTATTTGTTTTGTTATTAAAGGTTTTATTATTTTATTATTTCTGATAACTTAGCACAGTGCCTGCCATGGAGTGAACGCTCGGGTAATGTTTGTGTTTTTTGTTTTGTTTTATTTTGTTTTTTAATGAACGAAACTTGATCTAAGTCACATTAAAGACATTGATAATACAAATAGAAAACACAGTAAATTCACAGACAATTCTAAAGGAAAGCGAGCTGTTTTTTAGAATGATAGACAAGCTGTGTTCTCATCCCAACCCAAATCAGTGTTTTCCTTCATTTTCTCAAAACTCAGGAGGCGATGGGGAAACAGAAGTGTTTTTGACCACCTCACCCAGTTTCAGCATGTTGTTCCAGGGTCCGGAACCTGTCAGTTCACAAGATGAAGAGTTCGGAAATACCTTAAAATCAAACAGAATGATCTCTGTAGTACATAATTTTATAATTTAAGCTTCTAATAGAAAACAAACCATTCTACTGGTTATTTAGCTAGCTCACAGAAAAAATATCATCACTAAAACCAGAGGTTTAATTTGTGAAGACTCACAAATGATGTAAAAAAATAACAATTCCAGGGTCTTCAAATATACTTATTATTTAGTAATTAGGCTCTTTAATACATATTTTTTAAGTATGTAATTTCTTAACTTCTAATATTTTGCCCTTTATATCAAGACTAATAAAGACACGAACATTTCTGGAAATAAGTCATTCTACATATTAATTCCTAAAATGAGAGCATTTCCCAAATTTAATTCTAATGATTAAGTACAAAAGTCAGTAACCCCAACAAAGCCCTAGCCCCACTGACCTCTCCTGAAGGGGCTGCATTCCGTGTTCCATTACAAGCAGAAGTTACCATGGGCTTTGTGGTCAGCTGGAGTGGGAATCCAAGCAAGCTGGCAGCATTATAAAGACTGTTTTTCACTTGGTGAATAAAGCAATCTAGAAAGTGTAATATAGAGCAGGTAAAAATTACATATACATATAAGTACAAAGTATTAAACTTCTGGCAAAACAGTAATATTGTATCTTTAAAAAGGTCTGTCCATTTTTATTAGGGGTCCTAGTTTCAATCATTGAAATAAAAAAGTATCTGGAAAAAAATTTTTCTCCTACCTGAATAACTGGAATTCCAGTGCTGTGATTTTTTTAAAGATTTTATTTATTTACTTTTAGAGAGGGGAAAGGAAGGAGAAAGAGAGGGAGAGAAACACCAATGTATGGTTGCCTCTCATGCACCCTCCCACCAGGGACCTGGCCTGCAACCCAGGCATGTGCCCTGACTGGGAATGGAATCAGCGACCCTTCGGTTCACAGGCCAGCACTGAATCCACTGAGCCACACCAGCCAGGGCCTGGCACTGTGATTTGGGGTTGTTTTTTTTTTAAGTAAAATATCTAGAAAGCTACAAAAACATGACACCATCAGTTTACAAAATCACACACTATTCATACACAGAAAAGTCCTGAAACAACAACTTTCAAGCAATGAGTTCTCCTGAATATACAAAAAGAAATCTATACCCAAGAGACAGGGTATACCTTAACAACTTAGAGCTTATAGTCACTATGTACGGCAGACTCCTATAGGAAATACCATTTACTCACTGGTCTGTCCTTACTTCCTGGGCAGGTACAATACAGTTGTCCTAAACAACTACTTACTAATGCCTATTGTATCTTGGCTACACCCAGGGTCGAAATCAGTGAAGTATTAAGATATACAATTCTTAAACATCTATGATAAAACAAACCTATCCCTCTACTGGATATGTGTTAGAAGATCTCAGGCTCACTCCTCCCTGCCAATCAAACATAAAGTTTACAAAATAAGTAAATACCCCAGATGGCATGGCTCAGTGGATTGAGCACCGTCCCACGAACCAAAAGGTTGCCAGTCAATTCCCAGTCAGGGCACATGCCTGAGTTGTGGGCCAGGTTCCCAGTTGAGGGCGTGTGAGAGGCAACCGATGGATGTACCTCTCACACATTGATGTTTCTCTTTCTCCCTCCCTTACCAACTCTCTCTAAAGTAAATAAAATCTTTTTAAAAAATAAGGAAATAAACATGGGGGAGAGGTAAATTTCAGTGTTTTCCCAACTTCCTCCTTTTCTCACTGTCCTTTTCTTACTTTCTACACTGATCGTTTATTTTCTACAATTTCCTTTCTATGTACTACTTAAGGGTAATCTAAAGCACCAGTTGAAATCACCAATTCAGCCACATTCTGCTTTAGAGAAAAACAGTCTGAAGTTGAAATGATGGCTTTTAAGCAACAAGCACTCCAGAACATGTAAGACAAAATACAGAAAGGGAAATAACTTAAACACCAGGGAAGACGTGATAGCTGGGTAAAGCAGAATCCAATTTGAAATAATCTGTAACTAGAGAAAAGTTAAAAGAATGAAAGTTTGCAAATAACCTGTTTCTTATTTTAGGAATTAGTAAGAATTCCAGGTTATCCCTCTAACAATGTTGAGCTTTACATGGGAGAAAAAGAGCTTTAAAGATTGGCCCTGGCTGGTGTGGCTCAGTGAACTGAGTGCCGGCCTGCAAACCAAAGGGTCCCGGGTTGGATTCCCAGTCAGGGCACATGCCTGGGTTGTGGGCCAGGTCCCCAGTTGGGGACTTACAAGAGGCAACCATACATTAATCTCTCTCTCCTTCTCCTTCCCTTTCCCTCTCTCTAAAGAAAATTAATAAGATAGATGCTTAACCCACAGAGTCATCCAAACCCAGAGGAAAAGCAGTACTCCTCTTAACAACACAGTTAAATAGTGGACACTAAAAAGTAATGTATTATTTGTTTTCCTTAAATTTTGTCAAAAGCTGAGTATGCCCAAAAATATGTCAAAAGTTCTCTTTGGGAAAAAAAGGCAGGGGGTGGGGGAGGGTACCTCATCTGTAAAATGGGGATAAGACCACTTATTTTCCTGAAACTAAGCTAAGTGGATCTCATAAAATCTCTTTCTTCTATAAATCATGAGCTTGAAATTCTAAGGCCCTCCCCTTCTTTTCTTTTACCCTTCCTGAAAAGCAGCCAAGAGAGTTGTAATGCTTGATACAGTAGCCAGCAGCCACATGTAAGCTACTTAAGTTTCAATTTAACTAAAATTAAATTCAGTTCCTTAGTCACACTAACTCCACTTCAAGTGCTCAGAAGCCATCATGGCAGATAGTTCTATTGGACAGCACTGCTATAAACCTTTACAAATTCTGCCAGTAAGTATTACCTCTGCTACTCACTGCTTCCCCCTTGGCTTAGATTCCCTTCCAGTTTTCTATTCATTGAAATCACGGAGGAAGAGACCCTTAACATAGAAGTCTCTAAAATAGATGATTGCCAAAATTATTTCAGGAGACTTCTGTAATTTCATTGTCAGTGTTATTTTTTTTAACCACATACAGTTATTTATTTATATTTTTCTATAAAATTTACTCACTTTTTTTTGCTAAACGTATTTGAAAGTCAACTTTTTTAAAATTTCAATTACAGTTTACATTCAGTATCATTCTGTATTAGTTTCACACATACAGCATAGTGGTTATAAAAGTGTGTAGTTTACAGAGTTAGTCCCTGATATTTCAAGTAGCCACCTAGCCCCCCACACGGTTATTAAGATACATATTCTTTATGCTATAGTTTAATTTACATCTCTGTGGCTATTCTGTAACTACCAATTTGAACTTGCTTAGAAAGGGGAAGGGAAGGATAGGGGAAGGGAGAGAAACATCAATCGGTTGCCTCTGGCATGCACCTGTCTGGGGACCAAACCTGCAACCCAGTCATGTGCCCTCAGCCTACAGGGCGCTGATCCAATCGAGCCACACTAGCCAGGGTCAATTTGTACTTCTCAACCCCTACGCCTTTTTCACCCAGTCCCCTAACCTCCCTCGGCTATGGCAATAATGAGTGTCTTCTCTGTATCTATGAATCTGTTTCTATTTTGTTTATTTTGTTCTTTAGAGTCCACATAAGTGAAACTATATGGTATTTGTCTTTCTCTGTCTGACATATTTCACTTAGCATAACACCCTCTAGGTCCATCCATGCTGTCACAAATGGTAAGATGTCATTCTTTTTTTATGGCCAAGTAGTATTCCATTGTGTAAATGTACCAAAGCTTTTTTTATCCACTTGTCTACTGATGGATACTTGGGCTACTTCCATATCTTGGCTACTATAAATAATGCTGCAATTATTATGCAACATGGGGGTGCAGATATTCTTCTGAGTTAGTACTTTGGGTTTCTTTGGGTATTGAAAGGTAATTTTATATCACTGCTGTGAATGTAAACAACATCTGCCGTGAAAACACTGCCCTAGCCCATGTGGCTCAGTTGCTTGGAGCGCCATCCCGTAAACCAAAAGGTTGTGGGTTTGATTCCCAGTCAGGGCACATACTAGGTTCAGTCCCCTGATCAGGGAACACGCAAGAGGCAACCGATCAATGTTTCTCTCTCACATCAATGTTTCTCCCTCTCTCTCTCCCCCTCTCTCCCTCCTTCTCCCTCTCTCTAAATACAATGAAAAAATGTGCCCTGGCTGGTGTGGCTCAGTAGACAGAGCAGTGGTCTGAGAACCAGGGGGTCGCTGGTTCAAGGCACATGCCTGGGTTGCAGGCCATGTCCCCAGTGGGGGGGGGCATGAGAGCCATCCACGCATTGATGTTTCTCTCCCTCTCTTTCTCCCTCCCTTCCCCTCTTTGAAAATAAATATTTTTTAAAAATAAAAGCAATGAAAAAATGTTCTCAGGTGAAAAATTAAAAAAAGAAGGGAAGAAATGAAAACACAACACATTACGTTCTAGCTGACCCTTGGATAACAGAGGTTCGAACTGTGCAGGTGCGCTTACACTCAGATGTTTTCAATACTGTAAAGGTTATTTTTCTCGTGATTTTCTTTTCTTTAGCTTGCCTTATTGTAAGAATACAGCACGTAATATATATTACAATATACAAGGTAATCGACTATTTATCAGTAAGACTTCCAATCAGCGTAAGTGGTTAAATTATTTGGGGGAAGTCCAGAGTTATATGTGGATTTTTGACTTCCTGGGGCAGTCAATTCCTCTTACCCCCATGTTGTTTAAAGGTCAACTGTATTAAGACAAGTATTGAAGACCAACTAAGCATTCAATCAAGATTTTCTCCTTAAAATAATCAGAAATTTAAAACTGAAAAGATCACAACTTTTTTAGTACATAACATAATTCAAATGTTACTTAATATTATGAACATTGTACCTCCTAAATCATTTCCTGACTGGCATTTATCCTGTGCTTTGGGAAATAGCATCCTAATGAATTTGGATATTCCTGGCATTCAAAGTCTTCCACAATTTGACCTCTCTCTTGCTAACTTTTTCCCTAAGTTCTCTTCATTAGTGCTTGAATAGCACAACTTTCCGATCCTTTAGAAAGGATCTCCTCTCCCTAGAAAGCTTTTCCTTCCTATTGCTCTCTGCTGGTATTCTATCCATCCTTCAAGACCCATCTCACAGACTAGCTCCTTCGTCGAATATTCACTGAGACTATTAACTGGCTGAAAATTGGACAGTATTTTGTTACCATCTTTCTTATTTCATTGTCATAGCCTCATTGACATTGGTATTATTTATGTGCTTATCTTATATTCCCCACTATACATAATCATATACCCTTAAACTGTAAGGTTTTTAAAATAAAGATCCTGTCTTCTCATTTTTGTATTTCCTATAGAACCTAAGTCAGCACTTAGCAGTAAGACAAGCTCAGTAAGTACTCATTAGATTGAAATGAAATCTTAACACAGACTTGTCCGCTCTTCACTACCACATCTGGAGGTACATCCAAATTCACATGCATTTTTGAAGAGAGGAAAATATTATTATAGTACTCCATTGTACATTTTCCCTTTACTATAATTTTATTCTCTTCTATCAAATGATGTCTAGCCCCTCAGATTATAAGAAAGAAGGAAGTAAACAATTTGGGACAACACATTAATTAGACTGGGTCACTCAGCTATCTGAACCAGGTGACTCAGTTTGAAGTAGTTTTTACAATGTTTCCTCCTCAAATTTAAAAAGCAACTTTTCGTTATAGGAAGATTTAGAATTTTAGAATGTATATTTTTTAAAAAAGCTTTAAGAACATCTATATTCAACCTATAAGGCTTATCTATTTAGAAAGACACTTAATCCCCTGGTAAAAGTGGTTACCTCAAGAAAAGATAACCGAGTAGAAAAAGAACGAGACTTATTTTTCACTTCATATACTTTTTACCTTTGAATTCTGTTACATGCATATAGTTTTCCTATTAAAATACTAACTTTTACAAGGGGACAAGGTGGCAAGTGGTTAAGGTGATGGACTGCTGCTAAAATACTAATTTTTAAAATTAATATTCAATACCTAATCTTGGTCTTTTGGCTGGTATTTCATCAGTGTCCACTGTAGATAATGAAGTGCTAAAAAAAAGAGAAGAGATAAAAAATGTATATATATGCACGCACACACACACATCCATTTCTGTAAGTAAGCTTAGTGTTTATATGACACACCTCCGTCTATCCACTTTGTCATAAAATGATATCAAACTGATGTTTTAAAAGAGAATGCTACTCCATAGTAGGACTTAACCCTATCATTTCAACTATTTGAGAAAGCCCAAAACTCCCTAGTATATAATAATCTGTAAACTGGCTAAAGCACAAACTTGAAACTGGCCAGAAATCACTTGGCTTAGAAAGTGAACAGAAGCAAGGGTTCTTCTCTCAGGAAATGACTTAAAAACAACAAATAATTTCCTTTTGAAAGATGACACCTCCCAACCCTGGTGGAATAGCCCAGTTGAGTTGGTTAGAGTGTCATCCCAATATACTAAGGTTGTGGGCTCAATCCCCAATCAGGGCACATACAACAATCAACCAATGAATGCATAAGTAGGTAGAACAATAAATTGATGTCTCTCTTTCTCTAAAAATCAATAAATAAAAAAATGTTTTTTAAAAAAGATGATACCTTGAAAGATAGTTCTTAGCCAGAAAAACTGTTATATATTTAACGACATTTTTTGGTAATAGTGGCAATGAAGAATTTGAAAATTCAAAAGTTATTGGACCTGTACCTCAACAATGTTACAGGCTCATGGTACACTACTAATCACCTTTCTTATTTTTATTTTTTTAATGACACTATTACGGATGTCCTCATTTGCCCATCTCCACCCATAATCATCTTTCTAAAGATGATTGTGACTGATCATATTTACAAAAAACGAACAGAATAAATCCCAGGAGTATACCATTCAGTTCACTATTTTAAACATCCCAACAAGACCTCCTGGCTTCATTTTGACTGAAAAATGGCTTACCTTGAGAAGAGTTGTTTTTGATTAAGAATGTGTAGTAAGAATAGGGTTTTCATCTCCAAACTCCTGTTTCCCTGACTAGCGGGGATTCATAGCAAAAAGAGAGAGGACAGGGGAGAGCAAACTCACATTCCTTTAACAAATATGTATCAAATACCTATCATGCACCAACCTCTCTGCACAAGGCCCTCTAAATACTACGCATATATAGTAAGCATTATTCTATTACAAAATGTTCTCAAATGATCCTTTTATCAACCTTACAGAAAGGTAGAAGGAAGACTAAGTTGAAACCTTGTGCTCTCTGGAACACATCAACAGTCTATTTCTTTTTTTTTTAACCCTCACTTGAGGACATATTGATTTGAGAGGGAGAGAGAGAGGGAGAGAGAGAGAGACTCCACTGGGAAGGGAACCCACCACCTTTTGCTGTACAAGAGGATGCTTCAATCAACAGAGCCACCCGGCCAGGATTCAAAAGTCTATTTCATCAATAACCTGCACTCTCAGATTCGTATATTAATCATTTTATTCTCTCAAACTCCAAGAAACTACCCTTCAATGCTCTTGAGGCTTAATATAAAAAAAGAAAGTAAATCTGATCGAAAAGCTTGGGGGTGGTGTATAGAATTGGTACGGTATTTTATTTTCTCGATTAATTCTTAATGAAGGGCGCTCGCACTATAAATAATGGGCCAAACCAAGAGGCAAATGCTAAGTAAGAACAGCTTTTGGTTTCCCCAAAATTTTAACTTTGAATATAGAACAGTGATCTTTTTAAAGGAATGAAGTACCTTTTTCTCCCCACATACATTAGATCTAAAGCAAAGAACCACTCTCCCCACCTCTCCCCCCACATACACACACACACACACACACACACACACACAAACATACAGTTGGACAGCTGTTTCAGAACAAGACACCTACTGTCTCGGTATTAAGAGAACAGTATTTGCAGCCAAAACGGCTTTGGGCAAGCTAGCAATCTAATTTCCCTTAACTGCAGTTATTGCCCAGATGACATTTGGGAGTGTGCTTTGTAAGCGGTGAGCCAAAACAAATTTTTAGTTCTCAACGTAAGAGCGGCAAAGTATGATAAAACCCCATTTATTGACAGGAAGCAGCATGGACTCCAACAAGAACATCAAAAATCCTAACCATTATCTGCCACTCCAAAGACACCTAGCTCCTTCCATCATCAGGAGCAGCATCGCACAGAATGAAGGAAGCTACTACGTCACCGGGACACCAGCGACTAGCACCTCTACCACCGCGGCCCAGCTACGCATTTGGGCTGAGTTTAGGCTGAGCTGGGCCTGCCTGGCTGGATCAGCGCTCTCGAGCCTGGGGTGGGGGAGGGGGACGGGGACAAACAGGCCCGCACTCAGCCCTCTCCCCCGCTCACCTGTTCGAGCGCCGCCTCTTCAGGAGGGCCCGGGCAGGGGGCACCGGCCGGTCACAGAAGCGAAAAATGGTGCCGAGAATCCTAACCAGCCATTTGTACATACCAAGCCCAAGCAGCAGCGGCGGCCGACACACCCCGAGACACAAACCCCAGAGCTGTCGCCGCCGCTGCCGCTGCCGCCTTTGCTGTCTCAGCCACCACAGCCAAGGTTCAGGCGCCGACTTGTGACGCGATCTGAAGGCCCACAGATAAAACGTCCCCAGGGCTACGGGAGGACCCCGCCTGCCACCGCTCTTGACGTCACCCCCTCCCGCCTCACCCCCTCCCGCCCCACCGGAAGCATCTTCGTTCTCAATCTACGCAGGCGCAACCTAGGACCCACCTCTTGCGGGATGTTCCCAGCCCAATCATTGAAGAGGCGGAAAGCGTTGTGGGCGGGGTTTTCCCTTTGGCTGAGCCAATCCTGAGACGGCTCGCGGGACAAGGCCCACCGGCTACATGTGAGTCTTTTACATCTGGAAGGGAGCGCTCCGAGGGCCTGAAATATAGTATGTATTGAGTAAATGTTTGAATACGCAAAATAAAGGTAGGTCAGGTTAATTGACAAATGTTTCCCATGCTAGGAGTTCTCTATTTTAATTATACCTTGTACTTGACGTGAACTGTAACATTCATTTCTCTCAGTAACCGCAGGCAATGGAGAGTCTTGTGCCCATTTTTAATTAATAAGGAAATCGAAGGACAGAACGATTAAGCAATTTGCCTAAATCACAAAGCTAGCTAGTGGCTTAGCTGGAATTTGAACCGGGGTCTGAGAACCAGCGCCAATCACCCGCCCGATAGGTCTGCTGGTAGAGACAAGATTACCAATTACAAGACAATTGGCTGCTGTGATAAAGGTATATACAAAGTGCATTAGGCGCCAGAGAAAAGACCACGTGCAGGGGAAAAGGGAAGGGCAGAACTCCAGCAAGGCTTCACAGAAGCTTAAGAATTAAAAGGTACCTGTGGCCTACTAGTAGCTACTAGTCCCCTCCCCTGGGCAGGCAAGGAGTGCTGTTAATTACTCTCAGGTATCTAGAAGTCGCTGTTCTGGTTAATTATCAACAACAGTAAAAGTACCACCCTACTCAGTGATAAAAAAAAATTCCAATCCCCACCTCCAGTGCTGGGAATCCTCACAGGTTTTCATACCCAAGTTCCTCCCAGACTGCGTTTGATCCATACCTGTGATTCAGTTAAGGCCAGACTTCCAGACTTGCTTTAACTTCAACACAGGCACTCCCCTTTATAGCCTCATCCTTTGTCCAATAATCAGTGTTCCGGAATTCTGCCACCAGCCACCCCCTAGAGCTCCAGAACCACTAGCTACCCACCTGTGGCTACTACCACTCTGGCTTGGGGGCAGGAGGCAGGTCCTACAGGATGGAAGCAAATCCTGAGTGTGGACATAGGCTTCTTCCCTTAATTTCCCAAAACACAGCTAACACCAAGATGTTACCGAAAGTTTGAGAATATTGTAATAGGAGAATTACAAAGCCCAGAAGATTTACAAGTGGCTATCGCAAGTACAGCATCAATAGCCTATTGGCTCCCAAGAGGACTCTCCTTCCCAAAGTCATCTCTCCACTCTTCTCAGCATCTAAACCACCAATACAAAAGAATTTCCCCTTCACCTAGACCCCAACCCATTTCAGGCAGGACCCCCAGTTAACTTAAGACTAACGTTGATATTATCATGCAGAGTAGTTTAGCTAGTTTAGCTGTGTGCCAAATGTCCATTCCACTTTAAGAGCTGGTCTTTGCTTTTGCAAAACTAAGAACACCGCTCAAGTATTAGGAAGAGATTCCCCAAAACAAAAGAGCAGTTTTCATTAAAAAAATAAATCAGAAAACTACAAGCTGCTTTAGAATAGCAGATTCTCCCATGTTCGGGCTGCCAAGATTTTAAAAATGTGAGCATCAAGTCTCAGAGCACTCTAGTACAACATAACACATTTCTGCTTTTTCTGCTTCATCAGTAGCACGTGTGCATTCCCAATACTTAAATGTGGGTCACCCACCATGAAAGGTAGAAACCTCAAGTCTGAATCCCCAGGCCTAATCAGCAAACAGTTCCTAAGTGTGCCAGCCCCTACCTCAGAAAACGTAACCCTGCTGTGTCCTCTTAATGTCTCCAGTTAACCTCAGAAACAGAGAAAAGAAGGGGACTCAGTCTTACCATTGCTGCCGCCTGGGACTTGTCTGCCGGTTGATGCTTTCGCTGTTCTGTCGTCCGTAATGGGGACATAAGCCACTGTCCATCCATTGGTCAAGGAATGAGATTATTCTTAACCCCAAACCAACCATTGCCACCACCATTCCTGGACTCAGAAACTCTTTAGCTGGGGGCCAGAGAACAATCCCAAAGCCATGTGAAATAACAAGAACAATGAGATTTCTGCCCTTGGTTTGGATAATTTGCACTCTTGTACTGCCAGAAGGGCATAAGCTCATTACTTAAGTTTCCGTTGGGTATCCTAAAAGGTTACCCCAGTTTTCCAAAAAGATGTTTGTCTTGCTCTGGCTGAGATCCTCACCTTCATGCCTTTCCAAGCCCCAGCCCCCATCTTCAAACCCTACCTCTCCTCTGCAGAACAATGCAGACCCAGCCCTCCAATCCAGTCTTTAGTCTTGCAAATTTTCCCTTTGTCGTCACTCTCAGAGTGCTAAAAGATTCCCTCTCAATGTTGTTTTTGCTGATCCTTGTCAAAATGGAGTAGTGGGCCATTTACTGGAATGAGTAAGGGGGCCACAGATGAGATGCTGGTTTCATCCTAATGTATCTAAAATCCTGCATAGTTCACCAACCTGAAGATTCATTTCCTTCTGGAAATCAACTTCTCTGCCGCTCAAGAAAAACATGTCTTTATAACCCGACTTTGATCTTATACAATCTGTTGTAATAATAACCTTGGCCCTATTATCCAAAAGCAAGTGCAGTTCTTTCTTGTCCTAGATTTTATTATAAAATTTGCTCACGTTGACTACAAATGACTTGGCCTGCCTCATGTGGAGAAATAATAGCTAGCATCAGGCCCTACCGAAGCTTATTCAAACCTGCTTTTCAAATCTATGGGCTGATTAAATGTGTTTATATATGTGAAGGCCCAGCATAGCTAAGCGCTTAATGTTTTTCTTATCCCACCTCCCTTCTAATAAATCATTTAACTGCCAATTCTGCATCCTACATTTTTCTCAGACCAGTCCTTTCCCCTCTTGAAACCCAAAGAGCTGCATTCATTCAGGGCCTGATCGTTTCTCACACCATCACAATAACCACCTCCTTTTCTACCCTGCCTTCTCCTATGCTATTTTCAAGGTGATTGTTCTTTGTTTTCTGTTTGTTTGGGTTCCCCCCCCCCCGTTCTGTTTTGTTGCCTTTTGTTGTTAAGGAAGGTAAATTTATATTTTTGTTGTTCTTATTTAGTAATGACAGTAAATTATTTCTGTTATTACTGAATCACTAAAATTGGCTGGGTTGATTTACACCAAATTCCAGAGATTTGTTTGGAGTGGTGAAACTTAGGGTCCTTATAATTTTGATTAAGTTTAGGTTTCAATTTTAGCTCTAGAAATCGTGCCCTGTCTCTCTCCATACCCCTCAAAGACTTAGCCTTTCCCTGGATAATCAGAAACCCCCAAGGCAGCAGAACACAGTGGTTGAGTCCTCACTATTGGTAACAAGGTCTGGGCATCTGACAGGCTAAAGAAAACATCTTGACCTAAATTGTTTCAGTTCCCTCTGGCTACTTTCTCGTGAGACCAGACCAAGGGATGCCTGAAAAGACCTCAGAGCTGTCTTCAAGACCTGAAGAAATAATTTATTACCCTTACTTCACCTCTGACCAATCAGCTCCCAGCACAACCCCAAACCCCAATAACCCACAGTATTTTGTGTTTTTGCCCTGTGTAATCTGTAACCTACACACTACTAGGGAGTTGGGTCTTTAGTGCATTAGCTCTTCATCTCCGAATTGGCCAATTCGAATATAAAACTATTTTTTTTGTCTATACTACAAACTCCAAGCCTGGCTGGTGTAGCTCAGTGCATTGAGTGCGGGCTGGGAACCAGGCGGTCCGGTTCGATTCCCAGTCGGGGCACATGCCTGGGTTGCAGGCCAGGTTCCCGTGAGGGCCATGTGAGAGGCAACCATACATTGCACTTTCTCCCTCCCTTCTCCTCTCTCTAAAAATAAATAAATAAAATCTTAAAAAAAAAAAAAAAAACTCCTTGTGCATTCTTTTGGGTCAGTGCGTGCGGACAGGTAGGCCCAAGGCAAAATATTGGGTTTCTGATGACAGTGGTCTGACTTAAATATGGGCAACCCTAGATTTTTCTTGGACAGTCCTAGTGAGAACTTCAAAAGAGAGATAAAAACCGATGTGCAGTGAGAAGAGGAAAGAAAGCCCCTGCTGAGTTAGCAGGACCCCTTTGGGGGATACCTACCTACCTTTCTCCTTCTAAATTCTTCTGGCTGGGCTAATAATCAAATTACCAGAGACAGATTAAGAGGACAAAATCCACTTTTTCAATACATGCACATGGGAAATTCACATAAGCATTAAAATTCCGAAGACATGGGTGTGGGGGTGATGGAGGGAAAATACAGACAACTGTAATTGAACAACAGTAAAGTAATTTAAAAAAATTACAAAGACAGAGACGTAAAATTGTGTGTATGTATTTTGGACAAAGGATAAAAGTGGGGGGTAGGGGTCTGAGGTTTCAAAGTAGGAATGAGTGGTTCACAGGTAGCTGAGGAAGAACTGAACATGTGCTCATGGCAGGTAAACTTTTGTAAGGCAACAGAAGCAATGAAATGGGGTAATCTAGTAAACAGGCCCCCTGTTTGACACCCTCCCATCCACCATACTAATTCAAGTTAGGCTGCTAAAACGAACATCCTAAGATTTTCTTCCTGGTGTAGGGGAGTCTCTCAGGCAGGAAAGAGGGGAATGTCAAAGATTCTTTTGGAGTCTTTCCTTTTCTTTTTCTTTTTTAAAAAATAATTGCAGCAAACCTGGCTACAGCTCAGTAGATTGAGCACAGGCCTGTGAACCAAAGGGTCGCTGGTTCGACTCCCAGTCAGGGCACATGCCTGGGTTGCAGGCCAGGTCTCCAGTAGGGGGCATGCAAGAGGCACAGATCAGTATTTCTCTCCCTCTCCTTCTCCCTCCCTTCCCTTCTCTCTAAAAATAAATAAATAAAATCTTTAAAAAAAAGACCTATGGGTAAACTGAACTTCCTGTTTGATAATCCCAGAATTACAAAAGATTTAAAATAATAATAATAATTGCAGCAATGTTTTTAATTTTTTAATTGATTGATTTTAGAGAGAGAGAAGGAAGATATAGAGAGAGAGAGAAAGAGAGAGAGAGAAACATCAATTTGTTGTTCCCCTTATTTATATTTCCCTTGGTGGCTATTTGTATGTACCCTGATTGGGGATCTAATCTGCAACTTTGGCTTTTGGGATGATGCTCTAAACAACTGAGCTAACTGGCCAGGGCCATTCTGAATCTTTTCTTAATAACCACCTTAAAAATCAATATCCTGACATCCAGCACAGTGTAGGTAGATATACTCTGCCTCCTCCCACAACCAAAAGAAGGGCAACAACAAATTTAAAAACAAAAAACAACCAGAACCGCCAGGAAATTGAACTGTATGGAAGTCCAACAACCAAGGACTTAAAGAAGAAACATTCATCCAGACCGGTAGGAGGGGCGGAGAGGACTCTCGGCACGGCAGTGGTGGGCGGACTGGGCGAGGCAGCGCCTTGTGGACCCGGCCAGGCAGTGTCTGGTAGAGCAAGTGGTCCCACATTGTGTGCAGATAAACTGGGAGGAACAACTGGAGAGTGAGACAGACCATGCAACCCAGGGTTCTAGCCCAGGGAAATAAAGCCTCAAAAGCTCTGACTGAAAAAACCTGTGGGTGTTTCAGCAGCTGGAGAAACTCCCAGCCTCACAGGAGAGTTCATTAGACCCACAGGGTCCTAGAAAGTACACAAACCCACCCACTTGGGCATCAGCACCAGAAGGGCCCAATAGGCTAGTGGGTAGTGCAGGAACTGACTGAAGGCCAGCAAGGAGCAGAGCAAGTGGCAGTGTTGCCTCTCGAACCCCTCCCACACACACAGCACCACAGCCACAACGTAATGTTGAGTATGATCGCAAAATAGAGGAAAAAGCGAAGGCTACAAAAAGTGAAATAAAGGAAAATGCATAGGGAAGGGAAGGAAACCAGGACTCGAATCAATGGTTTGGAGCAGAAGGAAGAAAAAACACTCAACCAGAACAGAATGAAGAAACAAGAATTCAAAAAATGAGGAGAGGCTTAGGAACCTCTGGGACAACTTTAAACATTCCAACATCCGAATCATAGGGGTGCCAAAAGGAGAAGAGGAAGAGCAAGAAATTAAACACTTATTTGAACAGATAATGAAAGAAAACTTCCCCAATCTGGTGAAGGAAATAGACATGCAAGTCCAGGAAGCACAGAGAGTCCCAAAGAAGTTGGACCCAAGGCACATCATAATTATATTACCCAAGATGAAAGATAAGGAGAGAATCTTAAAAGCAGCAAGAGAAAAGGAGACAATTACCTACAAAGAAGTTTCCATAAGACCATCAGATGATTTCTCAAAAGAAACTTTACAAGTAATAAGGGGCTGGCAAGAAGTATTTGAAGTCATGAAAGGGTTATATTTAACCTATATCCAAGATTACTCTATCCAGCAAAGCTATCATGTAGAATGGAAGAGCAGATGAAGTGCTTCCCAGATAAGGTCAAGTTAGAGGAATTCATCATCACCAAACCCTTATTATATGAAACGTTAAAGGGATTTATCTAAGAAGAAGAAAAATATGGATGGTAAAATGACAACAAATTTACAACTATCAACAACTGAACCTAAAAAAACACAAACTAAGCAAACAACTAAAACAGGAACAGAATCACAGAAATGGAGATCACGTGGAGGGTTATCA
>PVJI01005277.1:0-98376 GCA_004026765.1 Micronycteris hirsuta | reverse complement strand
TCATCACCACCCAGCCTTTATTGTATGAAATGTTGAAGGGAGTTATATGAGGTATGGAGGAATATCAACAGGGGAGTGGTAGGGGGAGAGGGTGGGAATGGGGCACAGAACAAGTAGCATAAATGGGAGGTAGACAACAGACAAGGGGAGGTTAGAACAGTATAGGAAGTACAGGAGCAGAAGGACTTATGTGTATGACTGATGGACAAAACTAAAAGGAGGGGAAAGGGGGAAAGGGGGTAAGGGGGAGGGGGGAAGGAAGGGGGGAAATGGGGCAACTGTAACAGCATAATCAATAAAATATAGTTAAAAAAAAAGATATTGATAGTACACAAATAATAAAAAAGAATCTAAGCATATTTGCAGAAATCAGCGATGCCTTTATTCCAATGGACTCTCAAGTTTATTATATTTTATTTTCAAATCATTAACTTAGAACAGTTATGAAATGAAGAAAAATTAGGATTTCAGAAATAAATTCTCAGCTTTTATAAAGTTAATTTTAAGTGACTTATCAAATGTCAATACAACATAACCAGTATACATTTAACTTAGTTTTCCAAATTCAGTGAACCACACTAAACGAAGAAACGTGCCACTTGTCTACTAAAATGCCACGTGTTTCATTCCATCTATTCCTTAATAATTCATAGGTAAATGTCTAAGAAGCCATTTGTTCATTAATAAATAATGAATAAAACCAAAATATTAGATGTCATGCTAGTGACTCAAACCAAAAGACAAGCTTCGACTGGGGAAACATGAAAAGCACTTCCAGTGGAGAAAACAGAGAAATGGTAATTGTATTTATAAGAACCCAATCAAAATGAACAATTCCCTATAATTCACTACAGAGAGGTTCTAATAAACAAGAAAAAATATTTATAACCTAATGGAAAAATCATACACTCCAAAGGCAGGTGCATCAGGGAGAGCTCCGGGGATCACGTCCGTTAAGCCCACCAGACAGACACCACTGCTAACAATTTGGGGGTACAGTCAGACGAGGCTGCACGCTCCTCCGCTGCTGCTCCAGGAGTCGCCCCAGCCTGTCGGGCACGTGCTCTCCCAGGGGCCCATCCCAGGAGGTAGAGGGCTGGGTGTATTTTAACAAGTTCTTGAGATGCTTCTGATGTGTACCAAAGTGCAAGAACCTCTCATTATTCCCCGCTGTCTCTCCACAAAATCATCTCTGGGTGTTTGTTTTTATTTCCATGTTTATGATATAAAAAAATAGTAAGAATTTGTATGCTTTGAAAATCGCTGAGTGTTTTTAAGGCACTATCTGAAAGCTGGTGTCAATGAGATGAGAAAGCTGCCAGGAGAAAGGCGAGGCCTAACCTTTGCCCTTCCGCAGAGGCTCTGGTGGGGCCCGCCAGCCGTGCAGAGCACACGTCTGACCGCTTCGAGGGCCTGTCTCCCACAGGCCCTGCCAGGCACTGCGTCCCTGCACACCTAAAGCCAGACGCAGACCTTCTTTTCTTCCTTAAAACAAAAACCAAAAACAAAACCTGAGCAGACAGTTCCTATACCACTGCTTTGTGAAGTAAAATAATCCTCTTAGAGCATTTAATCTGCCTGTGTTTGAGCGGCTATCAAAACTAAGGAAGTAAATAGAATACAGCTGGCTGGCAAGGAAACAGAACCAAGTAACAGCTGCAATGAACTCCTGCACCACCGACCGAGCTTAATACCTGCTATGGCACAAGCCTTCCCTTAAAACCCACTCTGGCTCTTGGAATTTATCTTCCCCCATCACATACTCACTGTTAAAGAAACAACCAATTAAAGTGTTATTCCTCACTGTCAAAATATTTAATTCTCTATTCTCATCAAACTCAAAAATCTGGTCACAAATATTTTGTATTCCACTTATCTGAATGGCACAAAACATTATGCTTTCTTCCAGAAAAAGGTTTACGATGTCTTGGAGAGCCTGTAATGAAAATTGCTTCATTTCCTTACCACCCTTGTTCATCACATGATCTTGAAAAGTTCAATTTCATCCTTTGCTTGCATCTGATAGCAAAAAATGGTAATATCATCAGAGACAGGGTTCAACTGGGTTTCAAGGAAAGAGCCACTACAGGTAGACTTCCACCCTTTCTAGTATAGGTATTTTCTCTTTTTTTCTTCCTCATATGTTCAGCTCAGCCATACGCCACATGGTTTTAAAGAATTCCAGTTTGCAGAAAGTCATCTTCCTTTCATTCCCTAAATGTCAAAAAGAAAGGCGTGTCTAATGCATCGTCACCTTGGCCACAGTGCCACCATCCGAGGAACAGAACTGAGAGCATCCGAATTTCCAGACTGGTGTATCAGAAGCATCCTGTGGTTTGATCAAACAGAATAACGACCCGAGGAGTCAGGCTCAACAGCACTGTTGAGCAAACCAACTGTGTGACTTCCCCTGCATCTAAGATTTCCTGGATGGTTTAAGGTCATGTCCCAATTACTTACTGTAACTCAGATCAGCACTGAAATAAGCTTGTTATATTTCAAAGACTGTTAAGAGTTAAAAGGACAGCCCTGACTGGTGTGGCTCAGTGGATTGAGCTCCGGACTGCAAAAGAAAGGGTTGCTGGTTCAATTCCCAGTCAGGGCACATGCCTGGGCTGTGGGCCAGGTCCCCAGTAGGGGCGTGCAGGAGGCAACCACACACTGATGTTTCTCTCCCTCTCCTTCTCCCTCCCTTCCTCTCTCTCTAAAAATAAATAAAATCTTTTTTAAAAATTTAAAAGGACACAAAATTAGAATCCCAGAGTTGCAAAGGGCCTTCAAGATTGTCTACCTCAACTCCTCATTTATTGCAGACACTATATATACTGAGGCCTAGAGACCATATTAAATCCACAGCAAGCTAATGGCAAAACCAGGCCTGGTAACAAAGTCTCTTGATTCTTGCCACAGAGCTATTAAGCTTTCAAAATGCCTCCGTCATCCTCGTTAACCAGCAACACAGTAACAAAGTCCTTCTAAGGGAGGCAACGGTTGTGTCCAGAGAAAACTTCCTATTAGCGCTCAGGATGATATGCTTAATTTTCATTAAATTTGGTCCAAACCATTGCATGATTTCTGTTAAAGAAGGGCTCTACTACATAACCACAGAATAATAGCTGGCCAGCTAATAAGCCTAAAACAGTGAAGATGCAAGCACAACACACTTTACTCTCTCAATGCTGACAATGTTCAAATTCCACAGCAACTGCTTCAAAACAAGTATGGGGCTGAGGGGAGGCTTTCTAGAATCTTTACTTCTTCTGAAGTCAAAGACAAATATGTTTATACTTTGTTTCTATTCATATGCAAAGCAAATCTGAGTAACTGTAAGCAGTAATAAATAACAAATGCAAAACTCAGTACACCATTCAACAATTTTGCTCATTAATTTTCAAAACGTTTAAATCAGATCTTTCGACCCTCCAGGAGCCTTGTGGAACCTGTGGGAACAGGACTTCTATAACAACAAATATACCTGGAAGGCTGTGGTCCAAGACCATTTTTGCCAGCTCTAAGTGGGATATCTGGAACCAGAGGGAACACACAGCTCCTAAAATTGAAGGTGTTTATACTCAAGATGAGACTGAATTCTATTCTGTGCTTCTGTGTACAATGCAAAGAACAACACAGTGACTCCTGGTGGTAAACCAAACACCGCCCAAGTCACCTGGGGAAAGGTAACTTGTGCTCATGGAAACAGTGGTGTGGTGTGTGCTAAATTCCAAAGCAACCATCGTGCTAAGATCACTGGACACAGAACCTGAGTAATGCTGTACCCCTCAAGGATTTAAACTTATTGAGAACTACATAACCAGCCCTGACTGGTGTGACTCGGTCGGTTGGGGATGCTCTGGCAAAGCGAAGGATTCCAGCTGGGGCACATGCTTGGGTTGCGGGTTCCGCTTCTGGTCAGGATGCAAAGGGACGCCAATTGATGAATGTTTCGTTTACACTTCGATGTTTCTCTCCCTTTCCTTCTCCCTCCCTGCCCCTCTCTCTAAAATAAGTAAAATATTTTTTAAAAAGTAAAAAAGAATAAATAAAAAGTTTAAATCAATTTAGAAGTATAGCTAGTATAAACATGAAAGGAATAAAACAAGTATTTAACTTGCCGACTTCAAATGACTTGGTTGATGAATTTTATGGATTAATCTCAACTTCTGGATAGGTATGGTAAACATGCAGGTATCCAGGGTCATTAAACCTAAACCTTCAGATGCATAGGAATAAAGGAAATGCTCTCTAGTAATGACTTTGCCTAAAACAGTCAGCAGACTCTTTGATTTAATTTTGCCCAAAATCATCATCATGTAAACCTGTTGGAGACGCTGCTGACAGGGAACCACTGCCTCCACTCAGAGCCAAGGGGGACATCCCCCCTTCTTCTGATGTCCATTCCTTGACCTCCTTCAGTGGGTCCACAAACAGCCACATCCATGCTAAAGAATACATTTCCTGTGAAATGTTTTTGATTCCTTTTTTAACCAAAGGTGGAAATTTTTTATTATTTAATAGTGACAACATGTGCATTGAGCACTTCCTATTTAACAAGCCTTGTTCTAAATGAAGCGCTCTGCCTCCACTAACTCATTTAACCCCGCCAACAATCTCATAAAAAGGCAGGTAATAATACTCTTCCACACAGAGGCCCTGCATCATTCCATCTGAAACTTACCGGACCCCCAAACTGAAGGAGAAATGTACAGACCGAGGACAGGATTTGAAGGTAACCACTAGGAAAAAAAATCATTGATTACTTGTGCAAATTTAAATCCCTACCACCCTGCCATAACACTGCATGACCCTGTTACACACAACAAAGGTCCAGTTTCCTCTCTCATGTCCTTGGAATGCAGGAAGAGCTGAGGAAATGGTTTCAAGCTCCAAAACAGCCATGTTTTCCTTTTAGTACAAGGATCCCTTACTTCCGAAGCCATATATCCCATGAAAAGATCAATTTCTAGGGCAGACACTGTAACCCTCTTGGGTTAGCACAGCTCAGTTACAGAGTCTCTTCAGCACGCTGCATTCTAGTTTCGACCTCTCCCAATGCAATGGTGAGCACAGAGCCCAGAGAAGGATGAGAAAGGAAAACAGGCTCCCACTCAGCTCAGTCAGAGGAAGAGAACGAGAACGTGTGCACACTAACTGCAGGTGTGGGAGTGGAGGGGACCATCTGCCTGCAATGCAACATGCATTCAATTAACTGAGACCCCCTGCACGCCCAGTGCTGGGCACCAGGACACACTCTTCCCTTACAGGCAGAAGGTTAAGAGAGTAACAGAACACTCGAATTGTATGGCAGGAATTGGATGAAACAGGAGAATGCTACAACGAGTCATACTGGGAAGCATCATTTATTCTGGGTTTTGAAATAGGAATAGATGTTTCTCAAGCGGCCTGAGAAGACAGGTAAAGATGGAAAGCATGGACATCACTCATACCCAGATATGATAGCGCTCCAACACAGTACTCTGAATGAAGACAACATCTAATAAAGTAATCTTGTGAGAGTACAACTGGGGACGATAGAAATAGATGTTAGCAGTGTAAAAATAAAATAATAATAGTATCTGCAACAGATAAGGCCTCTGTCCCAGTCCCTGGGGTCGCACATCACATAACTGTTTGCATACAAGAAGGGGCACAGTCACTCTTGCATGGGAAGCAATTAACGAGAAGCGAATACTCTGAAGGCAGGGGAGAGCAAGGGGAATTCATTTGTTCTTTTCCAACTAGGTCAGGTTCACAGAGGCAAAGGGATTTCATGAGTAACTTGAATGAAGGAAAGATTGGATATCTGCTTGCTGAAGAGGTAAGGAAGGAGGAGGCTGGAGACACCAGGGAGCCCACCTTATCTGACACAGTGTTAGTCTGGTCCCTCCATCACAGAAGGAAATAAGAACGGCGTATCTAGCAGGGGTGTGCAACCGCGTGGCGTCTCTGGGCCACACTGGAAGAAGAGGCGTTGTCTTGGGCCACACATTAAATACATTGTGACACGTAATCACAAAAGAATCTCATCGTGTTTTAAGTAAATTTACGATTTTGGGTTGGGCCTCGTCCGCAGCCATCCTGGGCTGCACGCAGCCCGTGGGCCACAGGTTGGACACCCCGCGAGTTTGATGGCGCTTCAGATGGCATGACATTTTCTTCCGATCTACCTTTTTCATGCCTCTGTTTTATCCTACCGCCAACTCAAAGAAAATAAAGATTAGTTTGAACAACTGACCAAATAAAATGTAACTAAAAAAGTACATCTATCGCCCCAGGCCACAAAACATACGACTGACCCAACACTAAATAACTCTGAGACCGTGCAATATTGTGGAGGACAATGGCCTATTCACTAATGTGAGAAATTTAGGACTTCAATATGGAACTGACAATATGTAAGAATTATATGTAAGACTGATAAATGTTTTTAAGGAACCACCTTAGGTCAAATTATTTGCTATGGTCAGGAATATATTTTTTAACTGAGCCAGTTTTTCTTAGTCAAGATATTTGTCACTAAGTTCCTCTAAGGTCAGTTACAATCAAACACTAGTAATAACCAGCCAGGTGAGGGAAACACAGGAAGCCACGGGTTTAGGGCAACTGGGAGTGGTAGGGATTGCGGCCAAGCAGGCAATGAGATACAAAGGGAAGCATGCAAAAACAAAACATGCCTGAACGCTGATTTCCGCCCACAGACTAGCCGTTTAGAATCCTTGATAAATGTCGCTGGTTTTTTATAGCACCCCTTTTCCCAACTCTAGGGTAGTCCAATTGTTACCAGGGCTTGATGCAGGTCAGTGAAAAGAGAAATAAAGGAACACGTGGTCGCTCTGTTGTAGGGGTAATACAAGCCTCAATGTCACTGTTTTTAAAGGTGTGGTACCCGAGCACCTGCGTCAGGATCACGCACAGAGACGATCCAGAGTTCAACATTTAGTAAGTTTCCCAGACAACTCTCCAAACACTGAAGAGAACCCCCATAGCCCTGTAGTAATTCACTTATTTTGCAAAATTTTTCTGTTCTATTCACACCGGTTAGGTTCTATCATTCCAAACTCTCATGCTTGATTTAAATTTTTCAACTTTCATTCTATAATAAAATACTTTCTTTTTTTCTGGTGTATTCTAAGTCGACAAATCATTAGTTTGGAATCATCTGTTTTATCTCATTTTCTATATAAAACTTTTATATATAGAGGTTTTATTACATCTTTTATACTTAGAGATAATGTGAAATTTATAAGTATTAAATGTACGATATTCAAAATGTCAATAAAATACAAATAAATCTTAAAATAAAAAGAGAGACTGCCATCACAGATCAGGATTTTACAAAAACAGTTCTGCACATAAAATTTTAAACTACCACTTGCAAACTGTAATTTCCCTAAAAGTATGTCTTTGAGGAAATAACACAAGTCAGCTTTGCGTGTCTACCCTGACTTGACAGCACAGCACATCCCCGTTCCTCCTGCTTTATCCCCTCACTTACTTTTTTACCTCTGTAGTAATTAGGAATCACTGATGTTTCTCCATCTTCCTACTCCCCACGATATTTAATATTTCACAATTACTCAAAGGAAAGAATATTTTTTAAAAAGTCAAAGGAGTCTCTCCTTTCCAAATAACTGCTGACAAATCTAACTATATGCTAATCAACTTTTATATGACAAAATTCTTGCAAATGAGGCCATGAAGATTTAGACCCAAAGAAAAGGGAGCGCCGCAATCCCAGGAGTCCTGTGTGTTCAGCCCGGGCCCCACCCTCACAGTGGTAGAACCTGCAGGGGAAAGCCAAACCCTTCGCTGGACAGCCTCTACCCTCCCACGGCAGGGCAAAGGTGGGGAAGTGCAGTCCTCCCCTCTTTCTTCAATGCCATTCTTATTTAATTGTTCTTAGGAATAACAATGAACTGAATGTGAGCACTGTCTTTGTCTTCTCAGGTTAAAGAATGGGCAGAGCTTCGGTTTTATTACTAGGGGTAAGGAAACTTTACTTCTACTTAACATGCTCTACCAAATCATCCTGCCCTTTCTTTTCAAACCTTTCTTTTCCTTCATTTTTTCTACCCCCTTCATTTCCTTCTCTTCAAACCCCTCAAAAGCAAGAGATGGGCAAAAGAATTGATGTTGGTCAATTAAGGTAGGCATCCCTTTCTTTTTCTACCCAAATCCTAACTGTATTTCAATACATCCAACTTGATTGTCCTAAGAAATGTATGGTTAATACTTTTGAATATAATTTTCACCTACATTTTAAAGTGTACCTGGATTTTTGTTTTTATTCAGGTACAGTGAGGCCAACATCAGGGGAAGGCTGCCACTGAAAAGACATTTGTCACTCCCAGTTCCCAAGAGGAGGGGCACGCCACAGTGTGTAGAGCTGTGTCCCATCAGGCAGGGCCCGCTGGGAAGCACCAGGGTCAGTCAGGAGGCAGAGGGAGCGAGGAAGAACTGGCCGGGGCCTCGACTGTAGTTTTTACAGTAAGGACTGGGCAAGACAGGGTGGGCAGATGGGACCGGCTGTTATGAGTAACTTCCCCAGCTCTGGAGTGTACCCCTCCCCTGGCTGCCTGGTGCCAGGCCCGGGATGGTATCAGGGCAAGAAGACAGGGGCTCGAGCTGTGAGAACTCTAACGCAGGCAGTTGGTTTCTGGGTCAGTTCGCACAGGAAAAGCAGGCTCACAGGAGAGCATTTTGCTAACTTGAGGAACTAGCCCGCCCTTGAAGGAACAGTCTTTCCAGGATCTGCAAGGTCCCAGGTGCCAAATCATCAAGAATAAAAAAGTAAGAAAATACATTTAACACAAAATGTCACTTGTAAAAGATGCGATAACCAAGCTAATCTAAGACTATAGAGAATTCAAAGTATTATCCCAGCCTATTACATCGACATTTCCTTCACTAACACTTAGATCAAGTAGAAAAATAAGAAATAAAAGAGTTTACTTTCTTTCCTTCGTTTTTCATGCCTATTTTCATGCCTATTTAATGCAGTACTAAGGAGTACAGGAAGCCTGGAAATCATACTGTATAAGCAACTATTTCATAAAAGATGTCTGAGATCATTCTCTGTATGAGATAGCTTTAGTACATGTCATTATTGGAAGCACACAGTTCAGGATTCAACAAACAAAACAGTTTAAAATACTGCTCCCTTCTATGCACTATGAACAAAAATAAAACAAAATACTCTTGCCTTTAAAAGTAATATCTGGTAATATTTTTATATATAAAACTAAAATGACAAAGACAAATGCTTTCAGAACCTGATCAATTATACCAGAGTTCAAATTTGCACTCATTACTAAAAACAAACAATGGGAAACAACTAGGAAACCTAATAAAATGCACAGAACAACTGCTTTCAGATGTTGGAGAACAGGAACACGGGGACACAAACAAGGTAAGTGGGGCGACTGCCCCAGACCACTGCCTGGAAGCAGCTTTAGAGAGCCGGGCGAGGACAGAGATGGGAGCTCAGCGAGGCTAACGCGTGCCTGGCAGACTGTGGGAAGGAGGGACCCGCACGCAGAGAGAGTGAGTTCTGCAGATGTGCACCACCCTGGGATTTCTGGCTCAGTAACGCTCTGTGAAGAACAGGGTCACACTCCATAAGATCTGAGAAAGGAACCCTGGAAAGCAAGGTCCGAACATTAGAACTAGAAGAAAACATAGGAGAATATTGGCGATCTTGGCTTAGGCAAATATTTCTTAGCTGTGACACTCACTGTATATCCATAAAATAAAAAAATTGATAAAATGGATTTCAACAAAATTTAAAAACTGCTTTTCAAAAGACACAGAATAAAAAGATAAACCGTAGACAAAGAGAAAATATTTACAAAGCATATACCTGGGACCTAAATTCATAAAATATTAAGAACTTTCAAAACACAGTAAGAAAACAAGTAATTCAAATTGAGAAAAAAAATGGGAAAGATATGTGCCTCCTTCCCCCAAAAAACAGATGGCAAATCAGCACATGAAAAACTACTCCCTAATATTAGTCACTACAGAAATGCAAAGCAAAACCACAAGGAGATACCACTTCACACCTACGGAAATGACAACACTTAGAAGGACCGAGCATGCCCAGTGCTGGCGCGGACGCTGCGCAATGGGGCCGCTCCCGCACTGCTGCTGAGAGTGAACTGCTACACGGCTTTGAAAAACAGCTTGGCAGGTTCTTAAAACGTTAAACACACACCTACCACATGTTCCAGCCATCGTACTCTCAGGTACTTCACTTAGGAGGGTGAAAGAAGCACCTGAATGTTCATGGAACTCTTAGACGGTGGAAGCCAAAACCACAAACCACCCAAACACCCATCAACAGGTGGACAAAGACAATGTGGCATTTCCACACGACATAACATGTCTCAGGAAAAAAAGGAGCCCGCTACTGAAACACACAACAATATGAAATAATCTCAAAATAATTTCGCTGAGTAGAAAGAAAGGCAGAAGTGTACATACTGCATAATCCCGTACTTGTAAAACTCTACTAACTGCAAACTAGTCTATAAGAAGAATCAGAGCAGCCGGGACAGTGGGAAACAAGCAACTTTTCGATTTGGTGGATGTGTTCATTATCTTGATGGTGATGATGTATGTAAATGACAAAATTTATTAAATCTTACACGTTCAATGTGTACAGCTTACTGTATATTGATTATATCTCCAAAAAACTATCATCACAAAATGTTATAACAAACTCTAAGGGCCTATCTAAATCATATTTTACTGGGATCATATTATATACAAGCAGAATACTTTTGCTCTAAACGTTTTCTTTTATGATAGGATTTTACTAAGTTGCAAAGCACAGTTTAAACTTTTTAAAGGTTATTACAGTTCCCCAAAGGAATAAAATTCATTTTCCTTAGGCCTGGTTTACTACAGCAATGCCTCATGATAGCACAGACACTGAATCTTATTACTACCCAAAACTTCACCCGAGGGAAAGTAAGCAGGGCATTAATAAACATTAAAACAAAGTTTACTCATCATAAAGTCTGCAATTTCAAAGCTAAGAGACCCATGAGGGGGAAGAGGTAATGAATTTGTGGGAAATAATCTGTAACTGCAAACTGCTTCTTGAAATGTCCATTTTCCAGTTCTAACCCTTGACACTGGTGCTAAACTGTGGACCCCACCGTCCTCCATTGGTCTGTGTTCTTTCTCCGTGGCTGGACATGATTTCTCAGCAGGGGCCAAAGACCTTTTCCTCCTCCCAGGGCCCCTGCCCTGCTCGCTGCCTCTGCCGCAGTCAACACTGAGTCCTGCCCCAGGTCCTCCTGAGGTCTGGGCTTGGTCAGTGCATCAGCTGCCACTTTTTTCCTTGCTGCACAGTTTCTTCCAGACGCTCATTCTTCAGCATTCTCCCTATGGGATTTTCTTTCTCAATTTTTCTTCTTCTTCTTTTTATTTCATCTTCTTTTCATAACTTTTCCATTCGTGGAAAGAGGATGCAACACAGGAGTTGCCGACTGAGAAGCTGCCCCTGTCCCCGGGGCCCCTGAAACCTCTGTGGCTCCAGCCACAGCGTCTCCTGAGAAAGGAGGAACTCCATTCCCAACCATGATCCCTACACACCACCAAAGGCCTGTGTCCCCATGCTGCAGCTCTTCACATTGGAATGTCATTGGCACAACTGTTAGGCTTCTGCCACCTGTCACACCTAAAAACAACCCCTCTCCTCAAAATCCAGGTCCCAGTCTTGCAGGCACAGGCACGTTCCAGCTCTCCCTGGACGCAGAAGTGCCCTTGTTTCCCGTTCTCAGCCCCCATGAAGAGGAAGTCCCCATACATGCCAGGTCACGGACAAACCTTAATAAAGTGATTATGATAAAGGCGCAAAGGCAGGCGCAAAAGGCCACATTTTGTATGAATCCACTTATATGAAAAGTCCAGACTGGGCAAATCCACAGAGAGTAGACTGCTGGCTACTGGGGGTGGGGAGAGGGAGAACCGGGAAGGGACTGCTTTTGGGGATGACGAAGATGTTCTTCAATGAGACAGTGGTGACAGCTGTACAGCTCTGTGAATATACTAAAAATCACTAACTATATACACTTTATTTTTTTTGACTGCCCACTTTGGTTTTCTTATTGTTATTCAATTACAGTTGTCCCCATTTTCCCCCCATTACCCTCCCCCTGCCCTACCAACCCCCACCCCCACCTCCCACATCCAACTATACACTTTAAAATGGTGAATTTTATGTCATGTAAATTATAGCTTCATTTTTAAAAAGATGTCTCAATTACTGAAATTGTATAAGGACAGACACAAAAACACCAAGGATGCCATTTGCTTAGAATAAAGGGCCACTTTAGATTAAAAAAAAAAATTAAGTCCCTATAGGTTATATGAACCACTACATTGAAAAGGTGAATTATTTCCTTTTTTTCTCTGCAGACGAATCAGGGAAAACTAAAGATTCCCTTAACATTCCAATTCTTATACCAATGATAACGTTTATCAAGATGTCTGAGTGCTCAGCACCATACGACTTCCTTCCTCTTGGCCTCTGAAGTCTCTCTGGAACAACCTGATGCAACAGCAAAGGAAAACGTCATTGAAATCAGGCCATTAGACCAGGCAGTGACACTGGATGCATTTAATGTATTTCCCAGACACTGTCTCAAATGCTCTCCACTTCCTAATCAGCAACACTGCTCTGCTCTAACGGATCTGGCCATCAGATGTAATTGGCCTTCAATTACATTCATTCCAAATTAATCTTCATAAGTGTATGAAACCAAAGGAAAGGCAACGCTAGTTGCCAAAGCAGAGACACGGATACGCTGGGCTTCTTAAAGAGAACTCCCGGGGCAAAACCAGAGCCAGCGCTGACTGCGGGAGCAATTCCTAAGTGCGGGGAGTTTATGGAAAACCACCTGCTGTACGCCAGTCCATCCCACTCTCACGGAGCCCGGGGGAAGTGATGCCACCTGCATCTGCACCCACAAGAGGACAGCGTTCTTCTTCCCAGTGAGGCATAACTGCAGGACGTAAGAGTTTACTCCAAATAAAAACATCTTGGACAAACCATGGTAGAACAGCCTTTTTTCCCCTTGAAGAAATTATAGTATACTTACTTTTATAGGTTCACTTAGTCTACTCCCCAGGTCTGTTATTTCTAAGCACTGGGAGATACAGTAATTCCTCCACAAGGCAGCCAAACAGCCCGTTCAGTCTTATTCAACCCCTTAAACGCACTCCCCCTTTGGCCTTGCCACCTGCAGGTGGGAAATACAACTGGGCTCTCCTAACGATTTTACACCCTGTGATTCCCTGTAATTTCCTAACACATCCGAATTACCACCCAGGGCCCTAAAGCAGCAATTTAAGAATTTCTTCTGGCCTGAAAGTTAATGCAACCATCAAAGTTTCCAATTTAAACTCAGGAATTAGTTTGTTTATTGCCCAAGATCTGGCCTCCCTATATAATTAGTCTGATCTGCCAGTTTAATGCAGTCTGATGTTGAAGAATAAAATTAAGGCCAACTTGAAAACAGAAAAGTCATAAAATGTAGATGTCCACATCAAGCAATAAATAACTGAGATGCCCAATCCTTCATATGGTAAAGAAGTGGCAGAAGAAAGATAATACTAACACGGACATATCTATTTATAAATACTAACACAGATATGTCTATTAGTATCCATCTAGTTTTACTAATATACTAAGAATTTTAAATATCGCACAGCAAAACGTTTTTTAGCAGTTTCAGCAGCACTGGAAAACATCCTAGCTTACTTTCTAGCCACATCAACAGTTCAACTCTATGAATTTTCAAAAAAACCTGAGGTAGTGCTTTGTTTAAATACACAAAGGCACCGCACTCGCATGTTGAGCATGTACTAAATGTAAGGCACACGAAGTAATGTGTTCCCACTCTCATGCACGTGTTCCAGACGCGGGGAACCAGCGCCCTGCTCCCCAGCACGCTGTCCAGTTCTTTGTGAGGTCGGGGTTCTGGGGTGTTGGCGGGGTTTCATCCTCCTCCCCTTCTGCTGGTTTTATATACATACAGACGAAATTGCTTTTTTCAGAGAAAACAGTAAGATAAAAAGGGGGAGTATGTTCTTGTTCCAGATGTCCCACTCTCAGACCCGTCCAAACCACAGTGAATTCACTCCTAGAATGTCTGTGTCCCGTGCCCAGCAGAGCCAGAAATACAACAGGTGACCAGTGATTTCATTTAAAAAGTTTGGACCTAGCAGGTCTGCCCTACTTCTTGAACAAGCAGGTTTTTCTGAGCTATCTTTCAAAATCTAGAACATCAGAATTTAGTAAATGCACTAGTATAGAGCTTTTTTAAAAAGGCCCTCTACTTACGATTTTTCAGATGAGATCAGGCATGTTCAGGGTGGTATGGTCGTAGACTCACTTATGATTTTTCAGACTTCGGTGATTCCACCTTTGTCAAACAGAATTTTCTACAGTGACTCGTGTTATTTATCCAGTCTTTATCTTCGTTTGTTGGTAGTGACTGTCCACATGTGCCTACTGAGCACTGGAAACACAGTGCAACTGAGGGACTGAATTTTTAATTTAAATTAATTTAAATTTAAATTGGTACCTGTGCCTGTTGGCTAGCATCTTCACACAGGTTTAGACAGACAGGTCTGGTCCCTGAAAGACTGGGACAAACATCATGAAAACAGACTTGCGTCCATTTCCCAGCTCTGCCACTTAAGACCATGGACCTTGCCCAAGTGTAAAATAGCATGTTATAGGGAGAGGTGCCATGAAATTAAATACAGTGAAGTAAGCAAGGCCCCTTTTCAGTCTATGTTAGTTTCCCTGCTGTCACTGGCAGAAGAATTGAAGACATCTGCCCCCAAATGTATACTCCTACAGAGAAAGCCACCAACCAACCAAAGCCTGGAATGGTAGATACCAAACTGCGAATGGCAGTTTGTTTCTGGGAAATGGGGTTGAAAATTTCCATTTCCGTTTTATATACTTCTATACTCCCTGAGCTTTTTCATATATACATATATATATATATATAAAACAAACTTTACTTTGATTTAAAAAACACACACAGCCAATTTTTAAAGTGCTGCTCTAAGGTTTTAGCTTTTTCTTCTGGTATTCCCAAAGACAATGCTGGCTCACAGCCCTGACCAGGTAAAAGGGACAGGAGGATGGGACTAGGGGCCTCTAGGAGCCTCTGAGGCCCAGCTGGATGCCCAAGGCTTATCCTACCAGCAACGCAGTCAATGAGATTAACCAGGTTCACCTCCGTGGAGTTTTTCCTCATCCACTCCAGTCAGGGAGATGAACCCTCCTATGGTCATGAGCTAAATAACCAGCAGACAATTTCCCTTTTTGCTTTATAAATTTATCTGTGATAGTTAAAGGTAAATAACACCTTTACACACAGTAATATGAGACTATATAGAGAAATAAGTTATCACATAAGTCAAAGTTGGACAATCAAATAATCATCTCAGTATGTATGTACTGACTCTATTCCTGATATTAAAACAAAATGATTCTAGTAAACCAGGAATAAAGTATCTATCTTTAATGCAATTTTTAAAAATCTTTCTCAAGCCCGGCTGGTGTGGCTCAGTGGATTGAGCGCGGGCTGGGAACCAGAGGGTCCCGGTTCGATTCCCAGTTGGGGCACATGCCTGGGTTGCGGGCCAGGTCCCCAGTGAGGGCCATGTGAGAGGCAACCATACATTGTTCTTTCTCCCTCCCTTCTCCTCTCTGAAAATAAATAAATAAAAATCTTAAAAAAAAAAATTTAAAAATCTTTCTCAAACTCCCAACAGTTAGACACTAAAGATATTCCCATTAAATTCAAGACCAAAGTAAGGACTCCTGCAATGATGATTATCATGAAACAGAAGTTCCAGCCAAGATATTAAGGAAAGAATAAAAAGAAACAAATACTACAAAGGAAATAAACATTGTTATTTAGGGATTATATAACTTCTTTTCTTTAAAAAGACAAGAGAAACAATTGAAAAATTCTGTAATAGAATTAAGAAAGTTAAATATTCCACAAATATTAATTTAGTATTCACCATGGCAAGTCCTGAGGCAGGTGCCAGAGATACAACAATGAATAAAAATAGAGACCTAGGGTGCATTTCAAAGCATAACAGAAAATAAAATGAAAATGTAAGTTTTTCATACTCTTTTTTCCTATGTTTATAAACTGTATAAATGCAGGTTATTCAGTTCCCATTTTCAGGAAATTCAGGAAATAGGCTGCATAAGCCCACTCATATATGTACAAAAATCCACAGCTTTTCTATAATCAGCAAATACCAGTGACAAGATACAATTTAAGAACAGTCTACTCACTACAGCAATCAAAACAACATATAAAACATCTAGAAATAAATTTAACAGGAAACGTGTAGGACCTACATAAACCAAAGTAAAGTATTTCACTTACTGAGGTAAGAGAATGAGAGCGCATTTCTTTAAAAAAAAGGGGGGGGGGGTTAGAAGGGTTTTCAGGAATTACTATAAAGGACACACAGACAAAACCAAGGGGAGGGAGGAGGGTTTGAACGGGGTGAGGGGAGGGGAGGGGAGAAAATGCAGACAACTGTAACTGAAGAACAATAATTTTAAAAAATTAAAAATTAAAAAAAGGAAAAAAAGAGGCCCAACACGTTCCTAGACTGTCAAAGTGCAAATTTTCCCCAAATTAATCTATACATTTAGCGCAATCCCATTTTAAATGCCAATGGGATTTTTTTTAAGAAGCTGACAAAATGATTCTAAATTTCATTTGAAGGATAAATGGATGAGAATAGCTAAAATTCTTTCTTTAAGGAAAACATGAACTTCAAAAGACGTCATGACACCAGCCACGCATTTTCAGGCAGGCGTGGGCTGACAGCCTGGCTCTGCAGCAAATGGCTCTGCTCGCCCTGCCTGCGCCCCTCCAGACGCTGGCGTGGATTCTGTGGCAGGCAGCCTGTGCACGGCTAGATCTCTGTATGAGCCTCCCCCCCGGAGCAGCCCCCCAAGGCCTCTGCAGCCAGATGTGTGTGCAGCCACTAATGTGTAGGAGAGACAGCTGCCAGAACAGAACCGAACTTCGTTAGGAAGGGCTCAAGAGCACACGGAGATTCAAGTCAATTCTGTAATGAAAAGGGGGGGAACCTAATGAGGATGCATTTTCTGGGTCTCCATGCTCAATATTAAAGATTTCCAAGGAAACACAAAAACTGTGCAGTAGATGAAAGATTTTATTGGGCTATTACAGATAACATGGTCAAAATTTAATTTTCTCCCATGACAAATACGATAGATTTGGATTTCTATGAAAACCTGAAATCAAATCAATATTTTGTGGTTACATTTACATTTCGCTTAATTTTTCAATCATTTTAGAGAATAACTTACCCACCTATTTCCCGAGTATTATCTCCCCCAAGGGCTTTCCAAGTGGATGAAAATTCAGCACACAGGATGAATAAGGGGTTAGGCCTGTTTTACAGACAGAGTAAGAGACTGAAGAACTTGCCGTATATCACAGGGCAAATGAGCTGCAGCTGAGACTGGGCCTAGGCTTTCAGTATCTGGGTCTGAAACAGGGACCCTTCCAACTCCCCCCTCCTTCTCCATGGCCACAAAGCTAATGAGGTCCAGAGGGTCTTAAGTCATGAGCTTCTATCCCCATAGGCACCATCAGCTGTATTCTGTTCTGAAACTAACAGGCTAAACTAACAGGCTCAATGCCCAACCCTGATCAGACAGCAGCCCTTTAAATTTTAATACTGATGGTTCTAAGAAGGACCAATGATAATAACAAACACATGTGTGCTTACTCTTTGCCAGACACTGTTCTCAGGACTTCAAAGATACTAATGTAATCTTTATAGCATGGCTTATGACGTAGACACCAATACAATCATACCCCAGTTTATCGATGACAAACCTCAGGCATAGATAGAGAAGCCAACTAACTTCCCACAAGCGACAGGGACGGCTAACGGACGAGCTCAGGGGTTCTGCTCCAGAGCCTGAACTTTCCATCGGAGCGCAAGGCTGCCTGGCACCACGCCTGCTGACACAGCACTCCACCTCCCTGTATACTCTAAGAGCACTCTCTGTAACGAGAAAATACGCGTATGGTGGCCCATCCTAAATTACCAGTAATAAATTTTAATTAATATAAATTGCAAAGCATGGTTCATTGTTGTTGTTAAATCTTTGTACTTTGTTATATAGCTGAAAATATTCTCATATAGTGTTTTAATTACTCACACTATACAATTCTATCCCGAAAACAATCAAGTTGACCATCACCTGTGAAATCTTACTTTGGTATCAGCCCACAGTGACAACCCCTCTCTGAATGGCTACAGCTTACCTGGGATGGCCCTTGGTGCACACTGTCCTGTACCTATTTATCTCATTAACCAAAACGCAAGTTTCCTGAGAGCAGGGGCCATCCTACAAAACCTTGCAAAATACTTTGAACATAAGTACTTAAATCTATGGTTACAGAATACAGTGGAATAAATATTTTTATTGTGGCAAATGAACAAAAACACTTAAGTCCTGTAAATAAATCTTAGCCACATTTAATCATTTTGACAATAAACTTCTCCCTACTAGCAATTTCTCTAATTTGTCATGGTAATGGAACGCTGACAGGGAACCAGGAACTGCAGTGAGACAAACCAGTGAAGCTACACAATTGTTCTATGAGTGATCACCTACTTCTAATTTATGTTATATTATATTATATTATACGTTATGAGCATCTTTAAAATGCTTTGGGGACATAGTGGAACATAAATAAGTGCCCAGTAGATGTTCAGCTCAAGTAGATGTTCAGCTCATTTCAACAATCAAAACAGAAAAACATAGTTGGGAGACATAAGTTAGTCCTAAATGGGGGGTGGGAGTAGAGGGTGGTGTTCACTCAAGGGGCTCATTTTATTTTTTAAAGTCTAGACAGTAGTTTTAAAATTTTTTAGTAGTTGACAACACTCAAAATCCAAAAGATTTCACATAAAATCCAGATTCCTTGTTTTCCTTGAAAAACTGGAACCACTGTTAACCCTTTAAGCCTGCTCTCCATACAAGGCAACATCTGAAGCTGAACGACAGCTTCGATGAGCCAGGGGTTTTAGTTTGCCAGAGCCCCCAGCCAGAGGGTGCCGCTCATTTAAAACCACCCCGCCTAAACTGCCATGGCATTCGACTTTGCAGCCCTGGACTAAATCCACAAGAAATCAATTCCTGATAAAGAAGTCCACAGCTACAAGTATTAGGCAGAATTTTCTAGCTGCTGGGGGAACCTCCGAGTACCCCTTTTACCACCTGTATTTTATAAGATGAGATTTATTAGAAATTAGGCTAGGGAGGGGCAAAAAGGATAAAGGCATATATATATCTATAGAACCTGCTAAGCCAGGATACATCCTTGAGATGTTGGCACTAACTCCTTAGAGTAAGTTCCTTTCCCAGCCCTTTCCTGGCCTCCATTCCCCACCAAACTCCGTCACCAAACTGCTGTCCCTGGGGCCATACGGACTGAGGCTAAAAGCGAAGATGGCACAACCCAGTCACCATTCTCCTGGGGCTCCACCCTCACCAAGATGTCTTTCCTTGACCACCCACCTGGAGGCGCCATGAACACAACAATCTACTCCTCTCAAGCTCACACCACCACCAAGCCCCTTCTTGAAAAACAACTGGTGCAGCCATTGTTCAGCCTAGGGGCATTTGGAGTGTTCACACAGAAAGTCCAAATTTCCCCTTGCAGGAAGTTTCTGGAAGGAAGTCGGTGCCCTGAAGCGCAGCCACTCCTCATACCAGAGAAAACAAAGCAACGCAGGCATCCAGCATCTATCTCTTCTCCAGAAGGGCTAGAGCATCCTAGAAGCAGGCCCCGGGGCGCCGGCAGCCTCAGTGAGCCCGGGTGCAGGCTTTCTGGGCAGGCTCAGGTCAGGAGAACCGTTCAATTTGCACTTTTGAGGAAGAGTGGTGGGCATGGGGCCATGTTCTGATCCGGATCCAACCAAGAAAGTTGAAGATTTGAATGGGATTGTGATGTCAGCTATTTGTTGCCCTACCCCAAGTTACTACTGTCCCGATTCTCTGGAAACCAGAATGCTCCGCTACTGCAACTGCGGTACTCGCTGGCCAGGCACACATGGAAAGTTATTCCTGTCACTGTATACCCGCCACCGCCGAAATTCTTCTTTTTGATACATTATTTTTGATACATTTGATACATATAAAATTCTTCTTTTTGATGCATTATTAAAAATAATATGTGTGCATTTAAATTTCTCCAAACAAAAGAGACGGTAATAAGGAGTAGGTAGCCTATATTCCCCATTTCTGCTCTCTTCCACTCTTACTGGTTTTACAGTCCTTGGGTGCTCACCAGTTTAACCAAACAGGAATGTTTCTCTTCTTGATTTGTCAACCGCAGAGAGACTCTACTGAGTGGCTGCCTGCATCCTATCGAAGTCATTCACACTTCCCTCACCTCTAATTCCTCCCCAGTTTTCTGGATGATGTTGTATTTAGTTCTTCAATTGGGTAGCTCTGTTTCTTGTTTCAACAGCATCACACAGTACTTCTTGACAGCCCACATGTGAGGGAAGGAAACCAGCATCCTGACAGTCCCCTCCATGGCCCCTTCCCCTCCTGCCGCGTAGCCCTGGACTGCTGTCAGCTCCTCCTCGCCTTCTGCACTGCCTGGCTTTTAAGCCTTGGTTTGTTTTCTCTGTGGTTGTAATTACATCTTCCTTGTCTTGTGCGGAGATTAACCAACAAACTATTTAGCAACACTGACATTATGATCATGCACATATTACTTCCTGCAGATCCAACAGCAGTGCTCTCCACTCCTGGAGAAGGAAATATAATCCTGTACCAGTGAACCTGGCTAAACCTGTTAATCAAATGGGTTTTCTTTTCTTCGATGCCATTAAATGCTCAAAACTATATCCCACTTTAGTTTAATTTTCACATTTGTAAAAAAAAGTTTATGAAATGACTATTTGATTACCCACCAGTTCTAGTCAATATTTATGTCCATGTGGTTTTTTTTTAATCAAAACTGCACCATATGACCTCAACAGTATAGTGTTCCTCCCCTTCTAATGAAGAAATGCACAGTACTGCAAAAGCACAAGGGAGCAGTTATTGAGCTAAACAATTAAGCCAATGAAAAGCACCCTTGTGGCCCTAAGGTTCCAGGGCGTATGCCCAAGGGGAGAGACGACACCAGGTGAAGAGATGACTCACGTAGCACTGCTACTTTCCCTTTTTCTTTTTTTCCTATGTGCAGGCTGGTTATGTTATTTAGCTTCTTGACTGCCTGACTTTTGTTATGTTTATGTACTTAAAAAATAACAGTAACAACGCCTGGCTGGTGTAGCTCAGTGGATTGAGCGCGGGCTGGGAACCAGAGGGTCCCGGTTCGATTCCCAGTCAGGGCACATGCCTGGGTTGCAGGCCAGGTCCCCAGTGAGGGCCATGTGAGAGGCAACCACACATGGCTGTTTCTCTCCCTCTTTGTCTCCCTCTCTTCCCCTCTCTCTATAAATAAATAAATAAAATCTTTAAAAAAAATAAATAACAGTAACAACACATAAACAAAACAAACACAGTCTTAAATTAACTTACCTGGCAGTGTCACAACACAGAGAATTGGTCATAATGCCTAACAGAGAGTAAATTACTTGTTCCAAGATAAACTGATTTCTGAGACAGGTACAGGAGAAGCAATGTCGCACAGTAGAAGAGGTCACGGTTTGGGAGTGATACAAAGCTGGGTTTCAATCCTGGATAAACTACTTCCCTTGCAGGCCTTGGGAGAGTTACTGAAGCCCTCTGAACCTCTGATTCCAAGTGTTTCAACAGGAAAAACATTGGAGAGGTCCTGTGAAGGTGAAACGAGACAATGTATATAACACAACCAGGACAGTCCCTGGTGCTGACAAATCAGTGCTTAGTAACTCCATATCCAGGCTCAACTCTCTCTCAAATTAGCTTTAATAAATGAAGACGGGGCATCAAGCTGTATTTATTCAGGTCCTAGGAAGCAAGAGAAGAACGGGTGACAGGCAGGGAGTAGGAAAAAAAACTGGTCCAAGATGTTACTACAGAAATCTCTTATCATTAGACTTCCTGGAAGATATTTTTTAAAGGCCCCTTCTTTGATTATAATTCTGAACTAGACCTTTGTACATTATATACACACATATAATATATTACTCAGCCATAAAAAAGAATAAAATCCTGCCATTTGCAGCATGGATGAACCTTGAGGGCATTATGCTAAGTGAAATAAGCCAGACAGAAAAAGACAAATACTTATGATATCATTTATACGTGGAATCTTAAAAAAAGAATTTAGGGGAAAAAAGCCCAAAGATACAGGGTGGGTGAAATGGGAGAAGGGAGTCAAAAGGTATAAACTTCTGTTATAAAACAAATAAGTGATGTGGACATAATGTACAGAACGACAAGTTAATAACACTGTACTGTGTATTTGAAAGTTGCTTAAGAAAACAGATCTTTGAAGTTCTCATCACAAGAAAAAAACTCCTGTGTTATGTATGCTGACGGGTGTTAACTAAACTTCCCGCAGGGATTCATTCACAATGCTGTACATGATGCTGCAGCACGGTGTTGTCCGCCTGAAACAAATACAATGCTGCATGTCAATTACACCTCAATTGCGGGGGGGGGGGCACCAAAATCAGTCCTTTTGCTCATGAAGGTGATATTTTCAACTATTTTGGAAATTCCTTTCAATTATACCTTCTGAGCACTTTCTCTGTAGGGCGCCACTGACAAAGTCCTGTCCTAGGGGACGACACACCAGGAGCCCTGGCGGCAGGCAGTGAGGAGAGCTCCAGCAGCCCGGGACCAGTCCGAGTGAAGGAGGAACGAAGGCCAAGGCACAAAAACAACATTTACTGCGAATCAGATGATTTTATGGCCGGTTGTCCACCCCAGGTTGTATGTTCTGTTGTGCAGCCAACTAAAAGTCCACTGGACTGAAGTGGCTTGAAAACAGTCCTCCCTAAGCCAATCTTATCTTAAATCTCATGTCTCTCAGATCTCATGGTTACTTCTCAAATCCCTAATCTTCAGGAAAGCTAATAGGCACTTCTCAAGAACTTATTAACCAGGCATACATCGTTGCTCCAGAACCTTTTCCCATAGCACAGAAACCAGAAAGCTGCTGGATTCTTACTCTGCTGCTCCATTTTACCTTGATGATAAACCCACATCACTTCCATATGGCTAGTTTAACTGCCTAACCATCCATAAGAGTGACGACACCTTATGGAAGTGGGACCCTAACAAACTGACGGGGTGGTGCTGGAGGGCACTGCTACGCTTCTGCGTGTGGCCTCCTGGAGGCTGGCCACATCCGCACCATCCCAGGCTGAGCACGCGCGAGCCGACGGTTCACTCCAGGCGCAGAAAGACCACGCAGCCTCTGCCCCGTGACTGCCATTACTCTATTCGCGGTTCACACACACCCATCGCGGCTGCCTAGATGCTTACAGGCCTTTGTTACAGAACATTTTCAGCAAAGAGGTGTCGCTATGCTCAGAAAGAGTTTTAGAAAAAGGAAATGACTCCGGTCCTCACGAGGAGGAGTGGGCTCAGATTGCACTTGTGACACACGCTGGTTAAAGAAACGCGACCGTCTGACCGCTGCCACTGGCGAAACGCACGTGCACACTCACAGATGTGAATCCTCTCATCCAGGCAGTGGGCAGGTTAAAGACCAATCAGTTCTGGTAATGGAATTACGAGCTACTGAAACCCCACGGGAATTTTCCACAGGGAAACTACATCTTCTCATGGGACTGGCAACGTGTAAGAGACAGACAGACATAACATGGGGGAAAGGGAAGACTACAGCCATGCCTTCAAGTTATTATACACAAACACTAGAATTTTCTGAGAAGTAATGTGAACTTACTGAAAAGCTTTTGTCAAGGTATTTGCAGATAACAAAAACGTCATTAAATATTCATTGCAGAGTAGTGAAAAATGTATTGCCATTAATGAGTCCTCTACCAGGATTCAATGTTTGATGCTGTGTTGTCATGGGGAAAAAAAGCCAAAACCAATACAAGGGTTAATAAGACAAATGTTTTTAGAAGCACTGTTAAAAAAAAAATAATAATACATACATGGGTCTCTAATTGGTACCCATGTGATGTACCCATGCTTGAATTCTTCAATGCCTACACTACACAGCTCTCCGCTGTGCTGATGGGGTGCAAACACTTCCTACCCAGTAACAGGCATTTTGTTTTTAACTCAGCAGCTAATTCCATGTAATAGCATGAACTCACATAAAGTAATAACATTTATACAGTATATACTTAAGGAGTGCTGAATATCAACATCCTATTTTCATAGAAAGCAACTGCAGTTTTTAAAGTCTTCTATAAGAAGGCCAAACTGTTAGTAGCCTGTTCATACTGCTAAAAATCAAAGGGAATGTGTGGGCATGGCTATTTTTTCCCTCCCAAATTCTTCCTTGGGTAGCCTCAGGTAATCTCTGTAACCTGCTCCAGTGGACCCCGAGAGAACCGACCCGGCGTGGCCTGGGCCCTCTCTATAGAGCTGTTTTCCTCACTCCCCACCGCTGCCGGCTGTGTTCTCTGCTTGCTCTCTCAAGGCCCTCCTGCCTGTGTTCTAGGGATCTGGCTATTCTATGAGCAGCTAGCCCATGCTCATTTTCTTGCACATTATGGAAACCCAGCAAATGTACTCACTGGTGTCTAATGTGTGTAAAATCAGCATCGCTGGCATGTCTGACTGTGGCTTTGGCCCCTCTCAACTCGGTGACTCTATTCCATTCTCTCAGTGGGGAAGATCTGTTCCCGGGAAGACACCTCAGGGACAGCAGGGTGGACGGGATCCTGCTCACATCGGTCATTTTGCTCAGCATCAGGGGGTACAGAAATAAAAGAGCTACCTTTTATCTTTTCATCCAAAGACTATTTCCCTCCCCTCAGAAGACATACTGTATCACTGCTGTACATGCAGACAGAATTTGAAGGGAAAAAAGCAACAGCAGCAGCCAGACGGAGAGATGGGGCATCCCAGCAGGAAACAACAGGAAGTTGCTGAGTCTCAGGTGAAGTACGTGCAGACCTGCGACTATCGTGAAATGCCTTACGGAGCTGATGAAATAACTAACGAACTCCCTGGAAAATATAAGATTCCTAAACTAATAAATTCATTTTATTTTTATTTTCCTTAAAACTCTTAAAAATGCATATGCCTTCATTGTCTTAATATCTTTTTAAAACATCATGGAAAAAAATTCCTTTCATATAACATCTCTAAAACTTGACCCATGGAGAACAAACAGGTAAATGATCAGCCAACTCTGAAAAGAAATAAGTCAAAAAAAAAAAAAAAAAGCCTGCTGTGAATAACTTTTTAGGTAACATTTATGAGTAAGAATTGTCAAGAGGTGGACTTGTTCAAACTTCACAATTATCACACTAATGTGCGGGATGAAATCATGGTAAGTATGCAGTCCTGAGGATTTGTGGGAACTGAGCTGGGATGCTGATCCCAATCTGGACCCTAGAGTTTTGCCTTCAGAAGCTCAGCGCTTCGGCCCGGAAACCTGCAGCTTTAGCAGAAGCATCCGGGATCCTGGTGCAGGTGCTCTGAAGTAAGGGTTCCTTCCACACTTGGAGAGACACTGCTTCAAAGGGCATAGAGCAAAGCCAGAGAGAGAAACTACTTGGTTCATCACTGGAATTGACAAAGGGACAAGTTCCCAGGGCAATGACAGTGCAATCATGGCACAATCCTCTAACACAGCCAGATATTTAACAGCTGAGGGGAAAAGGCAGAAAACTGCAACATTAAAGTGAAATACCACTTGAGCGTCCAAGTGCCATGGCAGAGAAATGGCAATTTTACAGCGTGGACATATACTACTTGCTCCAAAATGGTTTTCAAAAGAGCCTATGGAGTTTTGTTTTGACTTGCTTTTCCTCCTATGGAAACCCAGATCACATTATATAAAGAAATAAGTTGAAGAAATTAATGGTAAGCAGACATTTCTGCAGAAACTCACATTCCACAGAGTAAAGGATAGTTGCATGCCATTTAAAATATTCCCTACTATTACCAAGTACCAGGGGTTGCTATGACTGGGTGTTGCTTAGATTAGTGCAAGTAGGATTTTTTAAAAACAGCAGTCATTCAATTCAAATTTAAATGAACCCTGATCTTCTTAGTAGGGCATGAACATGAAGACTTTTCTTCTGTTTTTTTTTTCTAGAACAGTTTCACTTTATATAGCCTTTCTAGTTGAAGCTCAAAAACTCCTTAACCAAAAAGCATAAGCCACCTTGACTACTGCTGCTATTTCCTAGCACTGCCACAGTTTAAAGTCCCACAGCAGTATTTGCTTATTCTTCAGACACGCAGATCGTAGCACCACCGCCCTGCCTGGAAATCCTGGTCACACCTGCTGCTTGCCTGCACATTCTCCGTGGAAAAGAATCCTGTTGCTCCAAGAGACACTATTAGCTGAATATAAACAGACATTCTCTAAGTAACCTTTGAATCTGTCTGAACTTCCCAGTGTGGTGCACCCTGTTGCAGAGATCCGGATTTGACACCTGAGGCTCAGTGTGACTGCTGCTAGTCCAGGCAGGACTGTCACACCTAGTCACAGGTCAGGCCTCCCGTGCAAGTTTCTAGGAGAGGTCCACACCGGCCCCTCCCCCCATTACTCCCTCTCACATTGCCTAACTTTGTTCTTTTTCTTCAGAGTTTTAATCGTGGTTCTTTAATTATCTATCTCTGTGTGTGTCCCTACTCGTTTGGAAGTACCAAGACAACAGGGAGCTTATTCTGCTAAGTGTCACTGCACTCCTAGCACTTATTAAAGTACCTGACATATCATCAAAGAAATTTTTTTTAAATGATGAAAACTATTCAAGATACCAAAGGTACAAAGGTCTAGCCCCTCAAAGCTGGTTACCGCCACATGCATTTTCAGTCCGCCCACTTGTTTTTCCTTCCTTGAGGTGCTGACTTCGTTTTCTCTCCTTTGCCTGCCATTGTGCTATTGGGTTAGCAAAGACAATACTGATTCCATAGGAAGCTCTGCCTTCATTTGGCTTATCATCTACAAGCAGCACCACACAAACTACAAAAATGCCAATATTATCTTCAGTGTCTCTCTGGGTCTGCTGAGTCATTGGCACATGAAGCTACTGGTGACTGCCTTCAAGACTTCTAAAATGCTTGAGGTCAAGATGGCTGAAAAACTTTTCTTGCAATTGAGAAGTATACCAAGGTCCCATGTTTGGAGGGATATTAGAGTAAAACATGCTAAACAAAACAAGACACCGATTCACTCACGGTGGGGAAAAAAGGACTGGACACCATTAACAGGGTAAAAATATCTAAAGGAGCTTTTGCAATTGAGGGATGCCATGCCCTGTGGCTCTCTCTCAGGACTTCACCTCCCTGATCACAGTCGGGGCTCTGTCTACGAAGGAGTCATTCATTCACTCACTCATTCGGCCAACGTATTTACTGAGCGTCTACATTAGGCCTGCCTCCATTCTCAATACTTAGGATCTAGTAATGCACAAAACCTCTCGTGGAGCTTCTGGCAGAAGCCAGAGACTGACATCAGGCAAACAAATGTACAGGATCTAAAACAGTACCGAAAACTCCTAGGAAGAAACACAAGAACAGGACGGACTTAGGAAGTGCTATGGAGAATAATGATGACGGAAGTCCTCTGCAGATGACAAGAGAGGAGGGAATGAGCTCTGCTGAATCCAGGTGGGATGCTGAATCCAGGTGGAGGAGCCAACTGTCCAGGACGAACATACCTCAAGGGCAAAGTCCTGGAAACAGAGGGAGGTTGTGGGTTCAGGAAACATCAAGGAGGACTGAGCAAGGAACAGAGTCCAGAAAGAGGAGAGCAGGAGACGGTGCCAGAGAATGGAGGGAAGCAGGAACAGAGCAGGCAGAGGACCAGTAGGTCTTCTACAATTTTAGCTTCTACTCAAGGTGAGATAGGAAACTCCCAGACGGTTCTCAACAGAGCAGTAATACAGCGGCCTTGCGCCTGAACGGGATAACTGACAGCTGTGGGAAGAATACACTGGGAGGAAGGCAGGGCAAGAGAAAACTTCCTTTAATACCTGTACATTGGGAATTGTATCATTTTTGTGCTACACGGCAAAGTGCCTTTTGGCACTTTGGAGCATAGTGATTCATGTGCTGAAGGATCTGATCAGGCACTTTTCTATCAATAGAGGGCAAAACGGTTGCTTTCTCATCTTTCTTCTTTTGAAGAAGTATGGTATTTATCAGAAACATGGGCGTCAGGATAGACAGACCTGGTTTTGACTCTCATCTGCTTCACTTGCAGAATGGGAAGTATGGGCCAACTTAAGTTTCTGCGTTAAAAAATGAAAAGAACAAACCACCCACTGAACATGGAGCCGAGATGTGCGGGCGATGAATGAAGGAGGCTGCAACCACTGTTACAGTGAGGATGCTGGGGGACCCCAAGGCTTCTGCCAAAAATCCGCATGCTACGGAAGGTCTTTGAAGACATGATAGCATCCTCCTCATTTACTAATCTCAACTGCCGAACGCTCTCTAAAGTACAAATACCAGGGACTTTTTCAAAAGCTGGTGCAAGTGAAAATACTTGCATTTTGTCAGGATATTAGTTCATGAGATTCTGCAAGGATGGCAGCAGTTGTACTAAAAAGATCAACAGTAAGCGTTAGCTACGGACATGGAACTCCATTGTTCTTGGTGATGGAGATAAATGATATTCAATCCCAGCCCTATGTCAGATGCTACATAAAAATTTCTGAATAATTTTTGTGTTTGGTAAATTTTTCAAAATACTTTTTTTGCAAAATCTATCCTGTTTACAAAAGAATGAGTATTTTTAAGTAACCTACACAACCAAAAGTTTCATTTAAGAGACATTTGTCATAATGTTTTCCAAAAATCCGTTGTTTTCCATCATTTCCTGTTTATAAGGGCAAATACTGCTGGTTGCCTACCCAACATCCACTCCCCTTTACCTTGCTAGCAAAGCCCCAATTCTGTTAGGGCAACTGTGCCTCCCTCACATACTTCAAGGGATGGTCGGTGGCTCTGCCCTCAGTGCAGGCGTGAATCCTGAATCCTGAATCCTGAATGGGACCATCAGTGCGTCCAGGGTCTGATTCCCCCTGGCAGGGAAATGAGCTGACCTTTCAAAACAGGTCTGACTCAGAGACTCAAGGAAGGACTAAATACTAATTCTGGAGGTGAACTATGTGTTGGAGGGACTTTGGGGAAGTCTGTCTTGCTCCCAAAAAGGAAAGACCCGAAAAAAGAGACCTACATTTACTGCACCTGGGTATGGAGCCAGCGGCCCTGGGGCTGTTCTGCTAAATGTCTATGGCAGAAGAATCCCAAAGAAGCCAGAGGCCCGAGCTGTCACATCTGGAGCATTCCCTTCCTCTGGTTTAGCTCCTTATATGAAAGAATTAATTTTCTCAGCCCTAACCGGTGTGGCTCAGTGGACTGAGTGCCAGCCTGTGAACCCAAAAGTCACTGGCTTGATTCCCATCCAGGGCACATGCCTGGGTTGCAGGCCAAGTCCCCAGATGAGGGCATGTGAGAGGCAACCAATTCATGTATTTCTTGCACATCGATGTTTCTCTCCCTCTCTTTCTCCCTTCCTTCCCTTCTCTCTAAAAATAAATCAATCATTTTTTAAAAAATACAAAGAATTGTAAGAAAATATTAAAAAAAGAATTCATTTTCTCCTTGCTGAAGACAATTAGAATCAGGTGTCTCTGCTACCAACGGCCAGATAAAACTTGTTTTAATGAGGGATTACTAATTTTCTTTTAACCTGGGATTACAGTTGAAATTATTTGGAAAAATGACAACACATTGGTACAAATGAGTAAACAGATGACCTTTCCCCTCGTATTTACTGCTTTTCATCATAAGTGTTAACATACATTCCCTTCTGAAAATAACTTTAAAATCTCATAAACATGAGATTTTTAAGTCTCCATTTTTATTAAATTTACACACATTCTGGTCGGTTACTCACAGAAGCAAATGAAATGTTTGCCCACATATGCTTATGGTAGTGTTTTGGTAACTAGAAAGTTGGAAAGATTTACTGTAACCTCTGAGCTCTGCTTTCATTCTGCAGCTATTCAATGCCTGGAGGACTGCAGGGTTTTTGTTGCAGAGCGGTCTCTCTATGAGCCTTTTCCTGAGTCCTTCCCGAAGGCAGCGGTCAGGCTTCTCACACGTTTCCCTGCACAAGTGTCTCAAGAGCCCTGTGGAGAATATGTTTGTATGCATGTATACATACAAAAACATGCATACGAGAACCTACCATTATTAGAAGTTCTTCCTTGGAGACAACTTAAATATAAAACGCTGCAGGAATCTAAAATTTTTCCTAGACACTTCACTAAATGACAGCTTTCCTGCAAAACAGATCCACAAAAACGGAGTGTAGTTACGATATGCCGATAAACAGTGTTTCCTCCCTTTCAGCACACAGAGATGTTTATTTGCTTACTTTCCTCGACACACATGACCTAAGAACACATTCCTTGCATAACTGCATGTTGGCCTTTTTTATATATACAAAAGAAAATCCCTACTGGAGTCACTCGTCTCAATGCCAAGCGAATTTTCTTTAAAATGTAATTACCAGAGTCCTAGTAATGTCCGGTTTCAAGGCAACTTACATCATCACCTGGAGAAACTGCTTTCAAGTGTCCACAACAGAAGGTGCACGAAGTGAAACAATAAAATCTGGGTGGCAAAGCTGCTTCCACACTAGTTTGAAAACGTTCCCTGTTTACAGATGACTAATCACTTACTCAGTCAGAAATCCCTTCAAAGCAAAGCAGGAGGGGGCGGCGGTCAAGTGAAAGGTGGGTGTTCAGGTGGCTTCTGTGGCTCTTCAGGCTAAATCGGTCATTTGCAGGGATGGACACCAAAAATTGGCCTATTTCTGCTTGACCATAGCACTGATGTTTCTACCAGAGCAGAAAGAATATATTACATGTTAGAAACCATAATGAAATGGTTTTTTCTGGCTTCCGATCCCAGAAAAAGTGTCAGGTTGAACACATTTCAACAATAAATACCACAGTCCTTATCTGGGACCGGCGTGCCAACCAGCAGCAGGAGACAGGATCACTGAGACTCACCGTTTCAAACACCCCATCCTTCCATCTCCCCTGCCCCTTTGCCTTTTCCACTCCTTTCAGAACTCCCTTCCCTCGTTTTACTTTTTTCCTGCATTTTTTTCCTATCACTTTCCTCTGCAATGTAGAACCATGTAAAAAACACTTAAAATGGGCCAGTCAATTACTTTCATTTCCACAAGAAAGTGAAAATTTTCTACTGAGCTCTGGCATGGACATCACCTCCAAATCGGTCGTGGATTGGAAAGGCGATAACCAAGCGCCGCACCACCTCAGAGGCAAGGGTTTTATTCTCAACAGGAAGAGTAAGAAACACTGAAACTTGCTGTTTTGATTTTAAGCCTCTTGAACTTTTGAGTGGCAGCCAAAGGCCTGAAAGTATAAGAAAAATTCCTAAAAAATAAAGACTAAAAATTCTTAACCCCAGTAACCTCTACAAAAGTATGGGAATAATTCATTATCTCTATAAAAAGCTCTTCAAAAGCCAGCAGCAGATTGGAAACAAAAAGGGAACAGGATGACTTTGGGTGGCATTAATTTTTACTATTTTTCTATTCTAATCTCAAAACATTCTTTATCCTCTACCAAAACACATTCCATTCTTGTTAGCATAAATGCCCAGCTATATTAATGGTAAACTTGTATATTAAAATGGTGCCTTTGTTTGCATTAGAAGCCCATTAAATTCAATGCAAAGTCAAGGTAATTTAGCTCTCAGTATGCTCTAAAGATACAAACTACAAAATTCTAAAGGAGGAATATGCTTTGTTATCCAATCTTTTTCATTAGTTGTCATAAAATACTAATAACCATTGATAAATATTGAATTTTTTCACATTTATCTTTAGCATAAGCAAAAAAGCAAACAACAAAGAAGTATAAACACACGGTTAACTTATGCATGTATTGAGCTAATGAGGAAAAAAGGCACATAAAAGTACAGATAAATTTCTAATTATTATCAGGTAGTCATCTTTTAATATCACTTGAAATCATCTTTCAACAGAAAAAAAAATTACATTTCAAGACTAGTTTAGCTACATGGACACATAATTGTCAAATATCATTGTAAAACAAATTATTTAGAATTATAGTTCATAAAATCATGTTTAAATTAGTAAGGTATGAAAAAAATTGTAAAATCCTTATGAAGTGAGGAAACGTGTAATTTTCCTGTAATGAAGCTGCTCTGTAAACTCAAATATGTTGAGTTTGTTGTAGACAAGGTACGTCTGTAGTTATTTCAGAACACCGGGAATATGTTAATACTCTTTAAGGACTTAATTAGCCCTATTATTCTGCTTGCTTTCCCTTTATGATAAGAATCTATTAATGTGTTACTGTCCCTTCAGGACGGTGTGGGATATTTTAATCACCCTTCCTTCTAGGCTACGATCATTTCAGACTCATCTATTTCCTGAGGTGTTACTCATTTCCAGTACCCACATTAATTTCATTTTTACCGACTATTTCTAAACCCACTTACGATACACCTCAAGCACTAACAACACTGCACACTCAAAACACACCTCTCTCCCTGAACTCCGCATGAGCCAGTTTTCCGTTCTCGTCTAGACTGACTTCTGTTTCCCTGCACTTGAGCTGACTTTTACTTCCTTCCCCCTTTTCAAAATCATTAACTTACCTTCTATAAGGCCTTCTATAAATCTCTACCTGAAAAACCTAAGGAATCCCCAATATTATACGAAAATCTTCAGTTTCTTGGTTCTAGACCTAAATATGGACCATATACAACTAACCCTGGGATAAGCTGAAATTTCTCCTCTTCCAAGAAAAATAGTCTAACATTTGCATATCCTTATTAATAATAAGTGCTACTTGGTTTGGTGGGTCCCCACAAATCAAGACAACACACTTTGGACTTTAAATAAGTAAAAAATAATCTTCTACTACATTAAATTACCAATAAATGGAACCTGTTTATTACAGAAGCTCATGTTACTCTATTACAATGCTCTAAAATGAAAGTAATGTTACACAGTATTTACTATGCACCAGACAAATATAAGTACCCTGCACAGATGAACTCATGAACTAATCCTCACAGCAATGACAGTACAGGGGAGACAGGACCATGAATACCCCCAGTCACAGATGAAGCAGCCAAGGCCAAGAGAAGCCTCGCAGCCTGTCCAAGATGCTACGGCTGCCAAGTGGCGGGTCCAGAAACAAACTCTGGTTCTAGTGCTCACAGTCCGCGCTCTTAACTATTGTGTTACACTACTTCTTCTGATTTTTATAATTCAAAGAAATATTAATATGACCGAGGATGGTACAGCTGGGGTAGAAGATGATGGTCTTCTAGCTGCATACAGAAAGAAGGCTAAAGAATTTCTTACTTATAAAGGAGGTATCAGCTTATGTGACAGTTCCTCTGTCCACAAGCACACAATCAGGAATCCACACAAAATGACCCTGTCTGAGGAGCAGAGTCTCACAGGGGGCCCCAGAGGCTGCAGACTTGACAATGGCCAGGACACGAGAGCTCCTCAACACGCACCAAAAATACTTTGCTGTTCCCGGGCTACTTCCTACATCCTTCCCCTGAATGAGCTGGGACTTGAGATTTGTTGGGGCTTTATCTTATTTTATTTTTGATAAGTTTACAACTTGATGAAAAATGCACTGATTTGCACGGCAAACAGGACACGCACAAGTACTATCACTGAAGTCATGTGTACCCAGCTCTCAGAAACCAGCAATGGTCAAATAAAGATTTTAAGATGTCTTTCCTTTGCCCACACACATAAAACTTCATTTTGTAACCCTTCTATTTCAAAAAAAGCAGCCAGACTAAAAGCTACACTTTGTTCTGATCTCATTAAACTAGCAAATAAGCAGTGGTTTTCAAAATAATTGTCAACTGTTCTTTCCTTCTATGGACATGAGTCAGACATAGACCAACAAGGGCTGTATCGGAATAGTGAGAACAACAGCTAATACCAAATAACTTTTATCAAATATTTACTACTGCTAGGCCCTGTGCGAAATATTTAACACATATTATATTTCATTTATTCTTTAGAACAAGCACTGTGATTATCCCCCATTTTACAGAGGCAACCGAAACTTAGAAAGAGACTGTGACTTTTATCCTTCATTACACAGAGAACAAATGTTGACGTTAAGATTCAAACCCAGGCTGGGTGGTAACAGAGTCCATACCTTTAGCCAACACACTCTGTGCACCCTAAAAGATGGTTTGTGAGTTGTCTCACCAAAGCAGGTAAGAATAACATCAAAGGAACCTGTTTGCGTCTCCCCAAGGCCTCCAGAGGAAGCAATCACCCTTTTACATAAACTGTAAATTGAAAGGACTGGAGTTCCCCTCCCACATTCAACAAGCATATCCACCTCAGCCTCTCGTATTTCCAGAGATTCCGAGGGCTTAGCTGTTCTGTGTCCTCCAGCTCTGATTTCCTACTGTCACCAAATTCTCTGTCTCTGGGTTGCCTCTTGCCTTTGGCCTGCTATGCTCTTTCCCCATCAGGTGTCTCGCCTCACCAGGTAAGAAGAGCTCAGTACAAGGTCCCCTTTGTGTGATCAAGAGCTGTGTCTGATCCCAGTACGGCCTCAAGCAGGAGGTTGCTGTGCCAGATCAATAAATGCAAGACCTGACAGAGGAGGCTGCGAGTCAAGGCTGGAACTGGCCTACATCCTCACTCGAGACCCAGATTCGCGCTGTCATCATGCCAAGCCATTAATCACGAGCACCCTGTGAGCAAGGGCGGTCCCCAGGCACCACTGCATTTCATCCCGTAGGGCATCTCAACAGGAGAGTCGGAGAGGCTGCTGTACATGATCATTGCGCTGCTAATAAATACGGTTAGTGACTTCCTTAAAAAGAGGATGAACCGCATCATCAGGTGACTTATGCCAGCAGAAATGAAGACTCACACACATACACACACACACACACGCACATGCACGCATGCACCAGGCCCCAGAACCAGAAGACCAAACCCTCCCTCTGATGCCTGTGTAAAACTAGTGGCCATTTTTGAGCAGGAAGGGCAGGGTCAAGCCGCCTGGCTTCCTGTTGAGCTGCCTCCCGCGTCCGCACTCACTGATAACGAGGACACGCACAGTTCACCAACAGGACCAGATGCCAAATGAAGAGAAATGGCATGGGCATCTCCCATGCTGCCTTTTTTGTTGGTAGCATTTTTATAAAGAATTCATATGTTACCTACTTCCAAAACAGATTTGAAGTGAGAATTTGGTCTCCATGAAATACCCCAAACACAAACTGCATAAACCACTGCCTCACACTGAACATCACTCTGCTATTCTCAGTAAATCAACGCTCCAGCGCCCATCTGAGAGAAAAAGGGACAACCGCATCCCTGTTCTCCGCGTTTCCTTCTACACGCCACACCTGGACTGTCACTACGAACAGCTCCGCCACCAAAGGCCAGAGCACTGGATTTGAATCTGATTTCACAGAAAATTCACATGGACTATTACCTTTATTGGAATGTCTTCAAAGTCTCTGATGAATGGTTATTTAGAAATTATTTTCTGCAATGAATACAAACAAAAAAAATGCCACATAAGATAGAATAAGTCAAAATATTAACAAGGCTCACAAAACCACTACTGAATAAAATTATCAGTATTACTTTGTACTGTACGAAACCAAAGATGAACGTGTTTACTAACTCTATCGAAGAACCACTGCAATACAACTTAAAGAAAAATATAAATTTGTAATAGAGGGCCATCAGTCGACTACCTGTGGATGTTTAGCATTATCCCCACTGTGGAAATGCAAACAGAATCAACAAGCAAAGAATATTGGCTTATAAGATTCAACCATCCAACAAAAGAATTTACTGCATCCGGGAAGTGAAGGCCAGCTTAGATAGCTGGGAAGGATCTGAAATAGAAAGCAAATTTTTCTGATTTAAGTACTTCCCCTCTCTTCTGCTAAACAATCTCTTTAGGCTTGAGGGACAAATGTTTTTGCATTTTTCTAACCCCAAGCTCAGTATATCAACAGCTGATAGACACTCATTCACCAAGAGTCTGCCGTCACAGAAAATGTTCTCTAAGAGCGGGCAGATTACATAATGACAGTCTGCACAAGAACTAAGGAATGGGGCCTCCAAAGACAAAATTGGTATAAAGACCTCCTTTTCTTGCCAGGTGAATGAACAAAAAAAGACTCAAGCAAGCCTTTGGGAGCTATTTATTTTAACAAATATTTATCACTTGTCTATGCCGGACCTACCACTGTGCTAAGAGCCAAGGCTACAGAGATGAAAAGGAACAGCAAAGAAATTATTTGTTCTTAGGACACTCTCAGCCAACTCTAAAATCTAATTTCATGCACTACCTGATCAAAAGTCACCAAATACGAAAAATCAGAAGTCAGTGCAAAAAGAACAACTTCGCATAAGTGGGCTAGCTCCCTAGTGGGCGGACAATGTTATTAAAGCTCTAATATAAGGTAACACTTAGTAAATAAGTATCTAGCCTTCCTTGAGCCAAAACAGATTAATCTCTCACCAGTTTCAGATCATAATTTTAGAAAAAAGTAAGATAATATGCTTAGAGAATACTAAAAGCACATATATAACAGAGAAATTTGCCTGTAGAACAAAACACTTTTCTTCTAGAAAACCATCTATAAAGGTTCAATTATTGGAGAACATAAACTATTAGTAACCAAAATCTAATATACCACCTTTAATTACAATTGAGGGAAGTAAAAAGAGGTTAATTCACATCAATAATTCATTGTCGTTCCTGGATTAAAAACTATGGGATGATTTATAAGGAAACCTGCCGTAGGCAGATGAAAAATAGGCCTCCATTTTCTGTGAAGAGAACTTAAAGAAACACCTCGGTCCACTGGTAAATCTGCTAATGATCCAACAGTTCAGACACAGAAACTAAAGGAGCTTCAAGGTGTGTCTACACACATAACATCAGAAAAGATTATGTAGCAGCTGCTATACCACATTTATGTTTAGGAAAGACCCTGTGGCTGAGGATGGGGTTTGTGTCAATTCACGTGAAAGTGGCTGCCGTGAAATAACCATAACTCTAGTGAGAAAGCTTGTTTGCTGGTACGTGCAGGGGGCGAAGAGAAAGCAAAAATGAATATATAATTACCGTGTGTCGCCTCATTGGTGTGGATTACACCAACAAACATAATAATCTGCTAAGATTACGGACTGATGATTAGCCTTCTGACATGAGATGCATAATACATAGTTGCATTAGCAGTAACTTAAGATTATTCTGGAAAGTAACTATAAACGTTTGCTCCCATGGAGACTTAAGCAGGAAACCAGCAAATTCTTACTATTCATCTTCTAATTTGGTGGAATTTACTAAAATAACCGTACAGAGAAAAAATGTTTAAGAGCATGTACTGAGCACTTAAGAGCAAGAGACATTCAAAACATTGCGTAACTAGTGTTCACTTACCTGTCAGAACCCACCGAACAATCAGAATAAACTGGGTTAAAAGCAGAAAACAACAAAATAATACTGCAGTAACCTTGTGTCTCGAATATCACGTGAGCGTATAATTCTGTCAGAATACAGAAAATAAAGAAACTAAATAAAGGCATTTATGTCTTGTTATATATATAATCCTCGCCCGAGAATATGTTTTTATTGATTTTAGAGAGAGGAAGGGAGAGAAAGAGAAACATCAATGTGAGAGAGAAACACTGATTGCTTGCATCCCATATGCACTCCAACCAGGGACTGAACCCGCAACCCAGGTATATGCCCTAACCAGGAATCAAACCCACTACATTTTGGCATACAAGATGATGACGCTCCAACCCACTGAGCAACCCAGCCAGAGAAAATAAAGGAATTTGTGCCTTAACAACTATTTCTATAAAACAAGAAACTAAGGGTCTTGGGTTTAGGTAGGTTATTATAATGCACTCAGTAAGTAGAGCTGCTATCAGTGATCATCTCAGTCAGTTGAACTATAAAAATTAGTATTTTAAATTTTCATACCTTTTTGCACGTTTGTTTTCAAGAAGCCACGGGTTGAGCTGGACAACCTAAGTTTTGCTGTGGCCACAATGGCTATTAATTGGAGAGGACAGGAGAAGGAAACAAATACATACTGAGATCCCTCATTTGCTCAGCCTCATCGTCTTTTCAACTCTTCACAAGAACCCATCAAAGGACATGCTATTACCCTTAGCTTACAAAGAAAGAAGCTGTAGCTCCAAGGCCTTAATAACTTAACCAACATCATGAGAATAATATGTAGCAGGACTAAGATTCAAACTTGGAGGACTATACTCCACAGGGTCACATAATCTCTCCAGGCCAGAAGATGGGACTGTATGTTTATTTCATGACGATTTCCTATGTTTCAAATGCAATCCCACACGTGGAAAGACATCATGAAGCATCATGATTGTGTATTTATCCGGTAAGGATTTGTCCACATGGAAAGACCAGATATCAATTTTCAGTGATTGACATTTTTTTCCTTGCATTCTTACTACTTCAGCAGTCAACCACTCCATACAACATTCAGTCAGTGATAAGAGTGTATGAGAGGGAAAGGAAAACACGTGTCTTCCCCAAATGTACTGATTGAAAAACAGCTCCCTTATCATGCTCACTCTTTCCTCTAAGCCACCTCACAGAAAAGATCTATGGGAAGAGTGTATACTGGTTGTCAAAGGCCAGAAAGAACCAAAGTCAACAGAACTGTGAAATTAATAGTTAAAGTATGGAGACACTCAAAAAGAACACAAAAAAGACATGCCTAAAAAGAATCAAGAATCCTGGTTTGGTTGCTGGTTATACTGAAAGACAGAGGTGCCTTCTATAACTTTAGGCCCCATCTGGACACCAAACCAGACCTTGGGTAATGAGGAAAACAATGGCTGTAATGTCCGTGATCCCCTGGAAGTCTCCGCTGTGCTGGCCTACTTTTCAAGGATGATCCAGAACACTGTCCATTCTCTGTGGCACTCCCTAATCACGCCAGCTCACAAGCCCGCCCGTAAATAAATTCCTGCATGCGACAGGATTATACCTTTCCAACTAGGAATCTGAAACCACAATTTACACAAGCTGACATGAGGAAATAAATGAAATTAGGACTGAGTGGAAAAAAATCAAAGATATCCAACTGTCACTGTGCAGCCCCAAACACAACTGGTTTTCTACCATTTTTATACTGACTGTCTTTTATCCACACCTGAATAAATTCTGGACAAAGAGAAAGTCTTATACTTCTTTTCAATCAACCACAGAACCAGTTTTATAGGAGGTCTTAAATCCTTAGTGAAAATCACATATAAGACCTTAGAAAATTCCGTATCATAGAAAGTTTTTTAAACACTTAATTTTCTAAATCAAAGGAAAAATGAAATTTGGGAGCAAATATTCCTAAGAAAAAAGGCTTTAACAATTTAGAGGAAATTTAGCAACCAGGTCAAAGATTTGTTTTAACCTTTATGATTAGAAAACCAAACTTTTACCTCCCATGTAGAAAATCTGTTCAAGTATGAAGATGTAAAACAAAAGAACAAAAATTCCTGAAAAAATGAAAAGCATCTTCAAGAGGGAAAATTAAATCAAGTAGAATTAGCTACCCCCAAACTTTCTTACCAGAATTCCTTCTCTTAGCCCTTTTGTGTTTTTGCCTTAAAATTGTTTAGGTCCTTAAAGAGCCCAAAGAGGTCATTTTTGCCTTCTTCCATGTGCTCTCCTCGCGGACACCTGTTAACTCTGGCCCGTAGGTGCGGACCCGTTACCTCCGGTAACGCAGGCTTCATCTCGGACCACCAAAGAAGAATGACAAACCAGACAGTGTCACTGCACTTGAACTGCACTTGTAATACTCTGCCTTAGTGGAGAGCAGCAGCGATCCACTCATTCACTGCACAAATCCACAACCGTAATGTGTGCGAGGTGCTGCTAGAGAAGAAGGTGAAGTACAGATCCCGCCTTCAGGCATGGGGGAAGAGAAGTGCATAAATAAGCATCGTTACAACGTGGAGCCGACTCTGACCACCCAAAGCAGACTTCCAACTGCCCCATCTGTACCTCCCTGCCCGCGGGCTTTCTCCAAGTCAGGGACAGCCACTTGACAGGCCAAAGGGGGCAGGAGAGCCCTCAAATACTGACCGTCCAGAGCTAGTATATAAATACTCCAGCTCCTCCACCTGGACTTCACAGCATCATTGTTTTCCGAAATGTGGGCTGGCAACCTGTGCCAGCAGCATCACCGTCACCCAGGAGCTTGTGAGAAGTGCAGACTGCCAGGTCTCAGCCAGGTGCCCAGCTCGGTCCCAGTCCCAAGCACATTAACACCGAGAAGCCCTGCTCCACACTGTCTCCCAGAGCTTCTTCTCAGGCCTGAGCTCCCACTGCCCACCGTGGCGGCTGGCTGAATAAAGCACCTCTATCGGCTGCCTTCTCTTAGCTATCTCACTTCACTCTCCTGCCAGTGCTTCATGCACTTACCCTATAAATGCAGACACAGGACAAAGATTAAGATGTCGTGGAATTTCAAAAGAGACTCCAACTAGCACGGAGATTGGAACTGTTGAGAAAGAGGAAGCATTTGAGATGTGCTCTGCACAGGCAGAGGGAGGGGACGAGAAGGGAGGAGGTGACGGAGGGGAGGAGGTGAAGGAAGAGTAACAGCAAAGATGTGAAGATGGGGATGGGAAGGAAAAGCAGTAGTGCTTGAGTTCAGCCAGCATCAGGTGCATGAGGGTGAAGAGTAAGAAACAAGGCTGGAAGGTGAGGTCACATGAACCTGACTGACAGATAAAGCTACCTGGCCTTTATTTTGCAACTAATTGAGTAATTAACAATTTGAACTGAAGACAATCATAAACAATATAAAAGAAAAGTCATCTAAGAGCAATGTGAAAAATGGAAGGAGGGTGGAGAATTCACGTCTACTTGCCGCCCCGCCCCGTCGTCTGTCACTCTTGTAAGCTCAGCCCTCCAGGAAGTAGGAGTTTGCCTGGTCCAGTTAGGAGAAAGAGACCTGATTTTACTTGAAGAGTAAATGACTGAGTGTTCCGTGAGTGCATGCCTGACTCACAGCAGTGACCAGAATGGCTTTTGGAAGAAGAAAAAAATAACATCACTGTGCATTTATTTGGATAGGGACTTGGTGTTTTCAAAGAGCTTCCACAAACATCATCCCCCGAGCCCCTCCCAACACCCTGGGCGCAGCCCTGGTGCACAGCCAGCCTGCAAATACAAACACCCTGACCCAGAGCACTCCACGTTAGCCAGGTTGAGGCCTTCAGGAGTTGATGACAGGTTCCTTGTCACGGGTCCCTCTGCCCACCCCCAGGTGATTCACTTGGTGAACTCAAAGGGCTTGACAGACAGTACTCACCACCGTGATTTATTACAACAAGGCAAAATCAGCAAAAAGAAAAGGTACATGAGCAAAGTCTGGAAGAAACTAGGTATAGGTTTCCAGGGGCCTCAGTGAGTCTTCTCAGTGGAGTCTCAAGGATGCACTTGATTCCCCCAGCAAATAGTTGTAACAGCACCTGGGAAATGCTGTCTACCGCGGAAACTCGCCTGAGCCCGTAAGTCCAGGGTTTGTATCAGGGGTCAGTTATGTAGGCACCGTCTACCTAGCACCGGCCAGCATTCCAGACTCCCAAAAGGAAAGCAGGTATGCAACATAAACCACACTGTTTGTACAAACAATTTAGGCACTGTGAACCACTATACTCAGTTCTGAGAGTGATGAGAACTCTCTGGAAAGCCACGTGCCCAAATGCCAGCCACTGGCCAATGCTATGAGCAGAGCTTTTAAAGGAGAGCAGACAGGCCCGCTACGTGAACTCTTTCCTGCACAGGGTCACAAACGCATGCTTGGAACTTTAGTTCTAATCATGCTATTGATTTAAAGCTCTGGCTACTTAGCAGAAGCAAAGTGTCACAAATAGGTAGGTACTTGGGGGGTTTAAGGAGGTTGGGTATGTTAAATACAAGGATATAGATACATATTCCAGTTTTACTTGGAAAAATGTGTTCTAACCTGTCAGCTAATTTCAGGAAGTAGTATGATATAAAATAAATCCATTATGTGTGTATAAATAAAAAATGTAATTACACATTTCTAATCGGCTATGATTAGGTCAATAAAAAATGCTGTATATAACTCCTGTTCCCACGAAATCCCAAATCATTAGAATTTCTTCTTCCAAATAGATCTGGAACCAACTCCCCTCAAAATATGTTACTTTTCAAAAACACACACAAAAAAATCATGGATGGAAAAACTCTACCAGACAATAGGAATAAACCTACTACGCCTTTCTTCCCCCTGTTCTCAGCATGTGCCTGATTGGTACTGCCAAAACAGTAAGTCACCTGAAATCTCAGGACTAAAACATTCCTAAGCATCATTTAAACTGGCATAGTGCTTTTCTCCTTTCATTTTTATCATGCTTTCAGAAACAATGCTTATCTAAAGGTCTTCTGAAATCTGCCTTTTGTAAATTGCAGAGTTATGATAGAAGAAATGATTACGCATGTGCATGCTAACCTCAAACTACCTAGAGTAACAAATAAGAGCAGGTTTGAGGCTCCCCTTCTAACTCACAAGATGATTTTTGCGATGTAACACACAATTTTGTTAACCTTGGAAATAATGGCCTTGGCTGGATGGCGTAAAAGATCACATGAGGTGACTGGATGCATTTCTTGGCCTGCCAGGAGTAAATTTCGTTCTTTGCTAGTGAGGTTTAGCGTCGCCCGTGATGTTATTATTCCTCGTGAAAATGACAGAGGAGCCAAACATTTTTTGCAACTGAGCCAATGCAGATTCTCCCTGCTGTGCAGTCAGGACTGATTTTACATTCATAGGCCAGAATGCATCTGTACCTAAAAAGCCCTGGTACAGAAACTAAGTCTATGTTTTCAGGATAACTGAAGTTGCCTCTAACCTATTTATCATTCAGGGACTAAGACGAAAGAAACAATCATAAAGGAAAATACATGCCAAAAAAAAAATTAGTTCTCCTATTTGTTCCTTATCTTTCATTTTCAGCTGGAAAAGAACACTTCAAAGCACTGTATAGAGCAATCCAAAAGACATTTTGTTTTGGTCTTTTGCAAACAAAGAACACTTACGAAAATGAAAACATTCATGCCAGAATATTGAAATTTAAATAAAAGAAATAATACAGTGGTATAAATACAGATTCTGATGCTGATAAATTTATTACTGCATTCCCTTGCTCGAGCAAGCCACCCACTAGAAAACAAGGGAGATGGGAAAAAAAATGAAACAGCCTCTGCACCATCTGATTTACCATGGGTTCTATAAATTTATATGCAAGAACTTACAAAAAAGGTTGGAAAAAGCACTCATGTAGCTATGCATTATAATTCAATTTTAAACAGATAGGAAGTATGCTTCATTTGCTCGAAGTAAATGTCAGCACAACCACATTTTTTCTTAAAAGGAATCTCGACCACTGGAATCACACAAGAAGCACACTTACAGTGAGGCACCTCCTAAAGCAGCACTCGGTGAATCGGCGATGTTTCCACATGCAGTCCTTGCCTTGGGAGCGGCCACACATCTTGGAACATGGCCACAGTGTGTATACACACAGTCAGCACATTCTTAAAAACTCAGGTTTGGCTCGCCAGGCTGAAATCTCCAGAAAGGTACGTAATATCCTGTTAGCCGTAACTGGGTTCATGACAGTTGTAAATCCAGGTGTAGCACAACTTACAAACATTGGTTTAAAAGCCAAAAAAAATTTTTAGAATAATTCTCACAGGTAAGGAAGAAGGAAAACAAAATGACCTCAGGCAACGCAACAGGCTATACTAACTGGGGCTAGAATAGAACACATTCTGGTAAATTACCAAATTAATGAAAAAGTAAATTTACTCCTGATAGTACTGCTTACAAGCAGCAAGTACAGTTTTCCAACAAAGGGAGACTCTAAACAATGATGTTAAAATGCTCCTGAGCAGCCCGAAGACCTACCTACATATGCAGGGGCAGGGAGAAAGACTGCCCCTCTAAAGGTGACATGATCAAATCTTCACACAGCCACATTTTCTGTTCAAAGTTCTAGGAGGCAACATGCTCGGCTGACCTCCACTCAGAAATCAGTAATGACACACTGTGCACAAGCGCCTTCCACCCATGGGCAAACAGCCATACCGGCACAGGCCACTCAGTTCACAGACAGAAGGCAAGAGAGGGCGAGATTCCCTTCTCAATTTTTGGCTAAAGAAACAACTTATTTACCACCAATTAATTCCTCTCCCACCATGACCAGCACCATCCAATTGGAAGAACTGAGTTAATTTCATATGAAATAATCATACATAGATTGAATAAAACAACTTCTACTCAACTATCATATTTCCTAAATAAGAAAATTTAACGTAACTGGTAAAAATGTGAGCATGATGTCAAATCCAGTGAAATAAAGCACAGGCTTCCCCCACTACCCTGAAGTCGAGCGTTCCTATGACACCTTTCATAAGCCAAAATGGTGTCAAGCAAAGAAGCAATTACCACTCATTTCTATGGAGTAAATTCTGAGCATTCCCAGACCCAAAATTCAACACACACGATGTCTTTATTGCATTGACCATAACCCAAATACTTAATTACATACAGTTTTATGCTAAACATAACACCCTTACACGCTCTCTTGGGCTCTTCTGATACCTTGGGACACATCTTGCTAATGCACAAAATAGATAGAGATAAAGCACAGATGCAGTTCAAAGCTACAAGGCTTGATGCTGACTGTGGTTCCAGAGAAGGAGCTGGACAGGGCCAGCCCCGCTGCTGGGCGCACGCTGGGGGGTGCACGCTGTCTCTATAACGGCTCGACTGGCTGCCAAACAAATGCTGGACACTGTTTTCATTCACCTTTTTTCATAAAAGCAGCAGTCCTCTTTGGATTTCTCTCCATTAGCGAAAACTGGTACAAATGTAGGTCTTTCACAAAAGCAAAGTGCCATAACACAAACTTTCGAAAAGCAAGGGATGCCAATACACGGAAATAGGTTGGCTTTCCCTCTTTAAGAACCAGTTGCCTTACTGGGGAAAACAGAGAGAGAGATTAAACCAATGTGGCTGTAAAGCACGTAAGTGCCAAATGAAATGTGCTTCCCACAAAACAGTTCTTTTTTCCTACATGGAAATTAGAACTCAGAGGACAAGGAATAAGAAAATGATCCTTCCCTGCTTAATGATCATGGCCGTTATAGACTGGTTGACAACCTAAACTTCACCATGTAAGGAGAGATTAAAACACACTACCCACAATATGCAATGTCAAGGGTGCTACCACCCAAGCCAGCCCCTCAAAGAAGGCTGTGATGTGTGAGAGACCCACTCAGGCAGGGCAACCTGATTTCCTTTTATGATAGGAGACGAGGCCACAAGTGAGGAAGGAAGAGCAGATGTGCCCTCTCTTGACTGATTTTTCTATTCCCTTTTATATCAACACCAATTAAATATTGAGGTCAAATTCAGGCAGTATAGTTTTGGCTTTATATCTTTTAGGTAAGTAAACAACAAAGTAATAACCAAAGACTGAATCAACTGGAGATTCATATTAAATAATGGACTGTGGAATCTTATTGTAATAAATAGGTTCATCTTACTTTCCTCTGAGAACTAAATGGGTAGGATTACAAATGCTAGAAGTTGGGAAAAAAAGTTTAAATGATCTTGACCTTGGAAGGATGTTCCCACAGAATCAGGATGAAATTCAATAGGAATAAGTACTCTCAGTAACTGGAAAAAACAAACAAACATGCAAATACATGAAAAAGGGAATGCAAAAATGCAGAGGATTGTATCAGATCGTGAATGGCCATAGGTCAAAAACAAGGCTAGTAATGTAATACTATATTTAAAATAAATACAAACAATCGGGGCACATTGGTAGAGAGCACACTGGTTACAGAAGCCCTCTGCACTCAAAATTGCTATGTTTCTTGGGATGATTTATTAAGACAAAGATTTCTGGGGTTTCAGGTATCTCAGTTCAGGAGAAGATGCAAATATTACCTACTGTGACTTCATAAAACCATACCTGAGGTGCTAGGTTCCATTATGGGTATCTATTTTAGGGAAGAAAACAAGTAAGAAGACAAAGGACAAGATTTTATGCCTGCCTTATGAGAAATGATGGAAAGAACTCAACATTTCACATAAAGAAAGCAAGCCCCAGGCATGTCATGAAGCCAACTTCGGTTATTTGGAAAAGTAGATGTGGGTTCCAGAGTCCCAGTGTCCCCAAGGGATGCAACCTGAAACTAGCTTCAGCACAGATTTCAGCTCAATATATGAAAAATTTCTAACAAAGATGGATGACCAAAGAAAATTAATTCCTCTCGGGGATAATGGTCCCACCACTGAATGTAGAGGGGAAAACGAGTAGTAACAGGGAATGTTATAGAGCTAGCTCAAGCATGGGGTGCAAGCTTGGACCTTAAAGCACATTCTTAAGTGAGATTCTATAATTATAACTCTCTATGAAAAACTTCACATGTGTTAATTACAGTCATTAAGACTCATAAAGCAGACTTCCTGGAAAGAAGGCAAAGTGCTCTTAAAAAAAAAAACAAACAAACAATAACAACTTCCTTTCTATCTTTCAAAATGTACAAAAATGGGGTAGGGGGAGAACCTCATCTACATTAATAGCAAAGGACTTAGAGAACAGAAACAATACACACAGATCAAATAGAATCTGCTGGGGGTCTGCGCACAGCTCTTCTGTCTGTGTAACAGTGCACAGTGTTGAGGGAAGCAAGTTCTGAAAGATTCCCTGGTACCCCTCAACTTTGAAGAGCAAGCTATATCATTTTGGAACTTACAATCATACAGATATCAGCAATGGAGGGGCTAAAAAGAAACTAGACAGCCAACTGATCCCAATTTTCCTCTGATCAGGGAGAGTGGAAGGCTAAAATTATGCCAACTTTGCAAAAGTGGTCTAAAAATACAGAGAAATACACCCAATACATGCACAGAACAAAAATCCCACCAACAGCAAAGCACCACTCTAAATGACTTCTCATGAAAGTGACTGGCTCACCCAAAAGAGAAGGAGCAAATGGAACTGGTTATAAAATACAACAGAAGAAGCAAAGCTCTGAAGCTACCCACTGCCACAGAGTCCTCCCTACCACCTTACTCAGACATCTAAAGAGCTAAAAATAGAATATATACCATCATCTTCCAGCCCTCCAGCTCAAGTGTTAAGGGAAAAACACAAACAGACCCAAGACAAATAGGGAAGGAAGTCAATGAGATTCCACCCACACTATTTTTGGACAAACAGTAGGGCCAGACGAAATTTGGAACATTCTTGAGAAAATATGAAGACAAGGCACAGAACATGCAAAAAAGAAAATGAAGAGAACTTTGAAAGATTTACTCTAGGAAAGAGAAGAAAAGATAGAATATAATTGCTTTGTACTATTAAGAAAATTTAAGAAACTGTGGACATTTAAAATGGGATATTAAAAAATAGAATAAAGTATAAAGAAACTGTCAGAACTAAGAAAGTAAATAAGAAGAAAAAATAATGATACTGCACAACTTAAAAATAAATCTGAGCTCTGGCTAGCATGGTTCAGTGGGCTGAGCACTGGCCTGCGAACCACAAGGTCACCAGTTCAATTCCCATCAAGGCACATGTGTGGGTTGAGGACCAGGCCCCCAGTTGGTGGCCTGTGAGAGGCAACCGATCCATGTTTTTCTCCCTCCCTCCACTTCTCTCTAAAAAGCAAATAAAATCTTTAAAATAAATAAATAAATTTGAAGCATCAAAATCATATAGCAGGCACTTCAGCAATTCAAAATGTATTTGTTAATACTTGACATTTATATGTTAACCACTGCCAAATCAATGCTTCAGATAAAAAAAAATTGGAGCAAATTACACAAAGAAAAGGATGGAGAAGTGAAACAACCAGAAGGGAGCTGACAGCTTTGGTAGAGAAACAAGAGAAACCCAATATATGAATGACTGGTATTCCCAAAGAAGAAGAAAAAACTTCTTCGGGAGCAGAGAAAATATTAAATGGTTAAGTTGGGGGAAATCTTTAAAATAAGAGAATAAACAGACAGGTGGAATATGTTTGGAGAGTTTTAGGATAAATAATAAAAATTAGAAAACACCAAAGCATAACTTGGTAAAGTTATTAAACTTCCAAATGAAAGAAACAAACAAACATCCAAAAAAAAAGCCAATCACAAAGAAAAAATGTTCGGGCTGACTGCAGACTTCTTCTCATCAAATTCAGAAGTCAGGAAACAATGGAGGAACATCCACCATGAGGCAAGCAATGTGGGTGGAAAAGAGCTGTAACCCAAGAATTCTACACCCATACAAGTTGTTAATATGTAAATGCCACAGAAAAACATTCTCAAACACACAAGAACTCAGAAAATATATCATTCAAGGACCCTTTAAGAAAAATCTATCTGAAGGTATAATCCAATCAACTCATAAGTGAATGAGAATAGGAAATATACAAGTAAAGAAACTGAGAGAAGAAATGGCTGACATTAGGCATTTATTTAAACCAGAATTAATACTAACTATTTAGTTTTAACTGCAGATACAAATATAAATAAACATTAAAATTTCTGGAAGAAAAGTGGAAAATAAATAAGCAATATACAACAAAAACAACACTCAAATGAATTTCTTTAGGCTTAACTACAAATGATACCCTGTGATTATCCCAGGTATTGAATATGAAATCAAAGGACTAAGAGTTTTGAAAAGTGTGAAAATGAATTAACTTTACGTGTGCAAAAGTAGAGAATTCTTTTTGAAATGTTAAAAGATCACATGCACTGCGAGACCAAGTGCTAACTTTATGCCAATGAAGATGAACAGAAAACACTGATGAGGGGATACACGTGGAAGGAGAAAGGCAGACCGTTCCAGGATTAGGAGAGACGGGCAGGATGTCTTGAGGGGAGCAGAAGAGACAGAACGTGGGTTAAAACAATGAGCATGAAAACAGCCTTGAATACCATGTAGAACTCTCATTCCATCTGACACAATATCCTTTTTATATTCAAACTAAGATCATTTCAGTTTCCTATATGATTAGCCTTTCAATGACTTTCAGTAGGTTACATGGACAGACTGGACCCTTCAGGAAATGTCCCTAGCCGTGGACAAGTTTATGTCGTGCTTATGAGAGTTTTTTCATTCGATACACTCAGGGTAGCCAGAGAAGCCTGTTAAAGCAAATAAAAGACAAGTATAAAAGAAAACGTGTTGCCCTGGCTGGTGTAGCTCAGCGGATTGAGCGCGGGCTGGGAACCAGAGGGTCCCGGTTCGATTCCCCATCAGGGCACATGCCTGGGTTGCGGGCCAGGTCCCCAGTGAGGGCCATGTGAGAGGCAACCATACATTGCTGTTTCTCTCCCTCTCTTTCTCCCTCCCTTCCCCTCTCTCTAAAAATAAATAAATAAAATCTTTAAAAAAAAAGAAAACGTGTTAATATTATTACGAACCATTAAGATTTAGAGAACCAGTTTAAGCCTGGCATTGCTAACTTGTCTATAATAGGAGTAAAAAAAATAAAATAAGAATGTATAAATAAAATACCAGGGAAAGCAGAGAATGGAAGTAATACAATGAGGGGTTGGTAAATCACAGCCAGAGTGACAAATCCAGCGTACTGCCCACTTTTGTAAATAAAATTTTATTTGAACACAGCCACACTCATTCATGAACAAAGTGTTTATGGCAGAGTCGAGTAGTTACAATGGAGACCATATGGCCTGAAACGGTCAAAATATTTACAGTCGGACTCTTCACATAAAAGTGCCCCAACCCCACTAAAAAAAAGTATCAATCCCTGGTAACGGGTGAACAAATTTCTTCACTGCATATGGGAGGGAGACAATAGTTATTTCATCTCTGAAGCCAATAAACTGAGAAACATAACTAGAAGACTACCACTAAAAGTTATGTAGAAAATTAAAGGCAGATTACATAACTTTCAAATTCTCAAGTGAAAACGCAACAAAAAAAATCCAAAATAAACCAAATAACAAAGGAAAGAAGAGAGGAAGGAGGGAAGAACTGGAGAGGGGACAAGAACTGCCAGAAATCAATAAAAGAATCTGAAGACAGAACTCAGATGCAAAAACAGACAAACAAACAAAGAAACCCTCAAGCTGAGGTTTAAACAAACATACTCTGAGGAGCAATAACGAAGAGGTTAAGGATAGTTCAATACAAATGGAGAAGCAAATGGAAACAAAACAACCATAGCAGCATCCAACAAAACTGAATTCAAGGAATACCGGCATTAACTTACATAAAGAGGCATTTTATAGTGATGAAAATTTAATTCTCATGGACATTTTTTAGGTCCCTCAAAAAAGAGTACTTACACACATAAAGCAGACATTTCTGGAAATCGGAGAAAGTATCACACACATTAGAGCCATGGAAGACTTCAGCTCAGTTCTCAACACTTGGCAGAATCACACCATAATACGAAGCACATTCACCACAAACAGAGCAGTAAAATTAAACAATGCACGTACATTTATGTTTTATTATCATACTTACACATTTTGTGTATTCCACAGAACAAAAAAAAATACGAAGCACATTCACCACAAACAGAGCAGTAAAATTAAACAATGCACGTACATTTATGTTTTATTATCATACTTACACATTTTGTGTATCCACAGAACAAAAACTGACCATATATTAAGCTAAAATAAATTCTAAAAAGTAAAAACCTTTGAGATCACATTCTCCTGTCAAAGTCATGTTAAGGCTAGGAATAAAAAACGCAGGCTGAAAACAGTCACGCTTGGAAAATTTTAAACTACCTTAAGCCTGGCTCAGAGCTCAAAATGTCTGTAAAAGAATGATATGAGCACTACACAGCAACAAACAGAAACATCCAAAGCTTTAAACACCGCAGCACAAATCAAGAAAACAGTACAATCTGTTATCCAAGAATTCTAACTCAAGAAAATAGAAAAAGCACAGAACCTAGAGAAACCTAGAGAAATTGCAAGAAAAAAGGTAATAAAGATAAGGCAAAAACAGATTTGTTTAGTAATGGTGTCAAAACCATTCAAAATGTCTCTCCAACAAACGATGCTGGGACAGCCAGACACCCACTAGTAAGAGAATGAAGTCAAAGCCCCGCCTCACACCATACACAAAAATCAGCTCAAACTGGACCCAAGACCCAACTGTAAGACCTACAACTGCCAAGTCTTGAAAGAAAACATAGAGGTAAGTCTTTGTGACCTTGTATTTGCCATCAGTTTCTCATATATGACACTGAAAGTACAAGCAATGAAAGAAAAAACGGATACATTGGACTTCATTACAATTAAAAATTCTGTGTTTTCGTACAATTTTGCACATATCCAAACCTGTCGTATAACTTTATTGGTTCCATTTTCTTTTTCCCTTGAAGATATTCATCCTAGGACACTCCATTCTTCCACAGATAAAACAGCTGATTTGCTAGAAATGTCTAAGTTAATAAAATTTAAGCTAAAAGTGATTTTGGAATATCTAGCTAAATTAGTAAATTAAAGTATTTCAATCTATTTTTGTAAATATGCAGTTTAGAAAAGAAAAGAAAGTCTGTATAATAAATTTAACTCAATACAATATAAATACATACAAGATCTTTTTCCCCCATTTGATTCACAAAACCATAATAATACTGAGAGGTACCAAAATAATCACTGACATAAACTGGAAGTGCGAAACCAATAAAACCTTTCTCAAAGACAAAGCAGTGATGTGCACCAAAATTTAAAGCAAGCCTATCACTTGGCTGAGGGCCCAACTCTGAGGACCTTCACTGAGAGTTGTATAAGCTTATAAAAATGTATCCCCTACAATATTCACTATAACACTGGTTATAAGTTTTTAATGGAATCAAACTAAATATCCATCAACAGGGATCAAGTATAAATGGTGGTGTGCTGGCAAGTATTTAACAACTAGTTCTGTTAGGGGAGGAGAAGGGAGACCCGGATTTGTAGCATCTACCAATTTCTGTGGTAAATATTCTCATGAGGGCTGATTTTAACCTACCAAAATGAAGTCACTAAATGCAGAGTTGAGAAGAAATGTGTGTAAGTGGCTTTCATGAGCGTGTGCAAGCTAGCTACAGCGTCCCACTGAATGATTCAAATACAATGGGACAACAACAAAAAATACACTCAGCGCTAAAAGGCAAAAAAGTGTGATGGAAGAGGTGTATAGACTGGAACCTTGGTTCTCAAACTTAATTCATTCTGGAAAACTGTTCAAGAAGTCATCTATTCAAAAACCAAATCTCCTTTGTCTGAGAGACAGACGAGTCGCTGATCAAACAGGTGTCAGCAGGAAAGGATTGTCGGGCAGAGAATTGACACTCAGAGCTTCGTTAGCCGACTGAGACCGTTCTTTCATTTGGTCAAGAACCGAACTGTTCGAGAACCAAGATGTTCGAGGTTTGACTGTATTAACATAGCAAGAGATCCACTACATATTACTAGACCGAAAAAGGCCTATCACAGCATACGTGGTGTAATCTGTGAGAGTGTCACTTTATATATGTATTTCATTTTCATTTTGAAAGAAAAAGAACGATACAACAGTGATGTATAAACACTACATTCAATCTAGTTCTACCCAGAACAACAGCAATAAATCTGGCTTTCATGGAGGATCTAAAGCAGATTAAGATTTTTACTTTAAAACAGAATAGCAAAGGACCAACAAATGATTTGGCTTCAAAGTAATTAAAAACTTCTGTATTAAATAATAGCAAGAAAAAGAAAAACAACAGACTGCGTTTAAGTTATTTGCAGTGAATATTTTTAAAAAGGCTAATTTCATTTTACATTCAGGGCTCATAAAGAGGCAAAGGAAATGAAGAGACAATTTACAAAATAAGAAATTCAACCAGAAACAAACATATGGAGAATGATCATTCTCACTAGTAATCAAATAAATGCCAATTAATAATTATGTACCATTTTTGCCTAGCATTGATATCCTCTATTGCTCATGATGTTGCAAAATGTATACAATCATTTCAGAAAAATTTTTAGGTGTATAGAATCAAGAGTCATAAAATCTATCATATCATCTACCTAGAAATAACAGGCCTATTAATCTATTCTAACAAAAGTGTGCATGTCTGTTTTAAAAATGCGATCTCTACCGGGAACTTCATCATAGCATTATTCTGAAAACAGAATGAGAGATAGCAAAACTATACACACACACACTCTAATAAAATATTGCACAGAAACTCCAAATATCAACATGAATTCTCACAGCCACACAGAAAATATTTATCACATAATGTTAAATTGTATGGTATGATCACACCTGGGCAAGAAACACAAAAATAAAACAGACTAGAAAGGAACGTAGGAAAAAAATCATGCTTCTTATGTTAGATTAGTACATTTTGAATAAATTTATGAAAATGTGTTAAATCCTTTTCTCAAACTTTGTATTAAAAAACCATTGCACCATTTGTAAATCTTCAAAATCAATGAAAAAAACAAAAAATGTATTAACAGAATGGATTATCATTCTTTCAAAGGTTAACAGGAAAACAACATACGAGTACTTCTTGAGAATTTAAGAAAATTCATTAAGTGCAATATGAGTACTTCTTGACTCAAACTTTGCCTATGAAAGTTTTTCTCATTAAACTTTATTATTTTAGAAAGCAACCATATGACCAGAGGACATATATGTCAAATGTTCTTCCTTATTTCATTCCAAAAAGAGAATAAAATACAAAATAAGTTCAGCAGTAGCATACTGCCTGAAGATATATTATATATAAAAGAATATTTTTAATAGAAAAAAATAAATCACATGACCCTGTGATTCAGAACTAGGGATATGCAATGCCTTAATTAATTCTGGGAAGAATACACTGTAATCTGAGTAGCAATTCACAGAGAGACTCTAGGGATTTAGAAAAACTCTCGACAAGAGTCTCTGTTCCCATAGTCAACGTGGTCTGAAGTGGAAAGCCCTAAAGAGGCTGTTTTTCTCAAAGGACAGAGCTGGTGATTTTCATGAAAATACATTTGGAGTCAAGATTTCCCTGAAGAAATATTAATGAAGTCCTATGATTTCCTCCATTAAAATGCAACTTTTTGCCAAGAATTGTATGGATAAGGAAATACAAGTTATTTATCCCAAACTGATCAACAATGTAATACAGGTCAGGTATCCTCTCACCCATAAGATGGAAACTTAGGGGGCCCATCATAACAAGAGATGCTATGTGCCCAGTGTTTCTGAGTTACTTCTAATGTGCTCTGGATAACACCTTAGACAGCGGCCCAACAATAGCAGGAGAAGCTAGAATGTGCAGAGGCCACCCCCATCCTTAGGCCTTGAACACATCAAGGGACTTGCATCTCCAGAATCCATGTCTGATCCACACGTGGCTCCAAGAGGAGCAAGCATTACAGCAATTCATTAGTCCTTGACCCATTAGGAAGTGATTGAGAATAAAAATAAAGATTGATTTCAAGTACCTTTTTGTTTCAGTACTCCCTACCTCTGCTCTCAAATTATTCAGAATTATTCAAATTATTCAAAATATATTTGCCTACATTATGAGTCAAGAAATCATCTTGAGTTAATTCTATCAGGGACAAATGTAGCCCATTCTGAATATTGTTCGTAACTGAAAGTACGCTTTAGGGACCTTGAATGATCTGGGGAAAAAGTCCACTCCCTGGGCTTGGATGTAATAGCCTAGAAAGCGAACAGCTCATAAGAGAACAAAACCAGAAGACAGTGGCCTTCCGCAGCTAAAAATTACAAACTACTTCTAAATAGGCATACCTTGTTTTATTGCACTTCATTTTATTACGTGTCACAGATCTTGCATTTTTTTTTTTTTACTAATGGAAGGCAAGAGCCTCCCCCAGCAAAACTCCCTTATCAAGGTGGCCTGGAACCCAACCTGCAGTATCTCCAAGGTATGCCCGTATTACAATACCTATCCCCACCTGGGTAGGGCTCCACTTGTCAAGAATATCTCATGATACTACTGACCTAATCTTTGCCTTGGGCAACTGAAAGGAGCTCTATTGTAGGAGGGAGCAGCCGAATGGAAGCAGACTTCCTAGACAAGGATCTCTCCAGAGACATTCTAATAACCTATCACCAGATTAGCAGAGTTCTCAATCCAGTAGCAGATGCATTTCTATCAGTTTAAAGAGCTGACAGGGGAAAAAAAATCACCATGGAGTCATATTGTAAATTTTCTTTTTCTTATGTGAGTGGGTTTTTTCACTGCGTGACATGATATAACAACCACCAGGAGCGAGAGAACAGGAAAGTGCATGCAACGAAGCCCCTCCCGTACAACTCAGGCTTCTATACTTGCTCATCTCCCAGCCCTTGCTCTGGGAGAGGAAGGAGAGGAAGGGCAGGGTAGATGGAACAATGATAAAGAAATGCGGTAGGGGAGTGGAGCTGACGAGGGGAAGCTGCTTGGCCTGGCTCTTCCTGATCACAGACACAAGCCAACACACAGGGCACCTCTGCTCTACTCTCCTTTCCTTCCCCCCAGAGCCCAGTGCAGAGGCCCCCAGCTGCCCGCCTGATCAGAACACCACACTCTGCCCTGCCACGCCCCACTGGACCCCCATGACTCTCCTTTGCCCGTGACTGGTCTCCTTTTCCCCTGCACCTGTCCAACTCCAAATCTGAAATCCAGGTAAGTGAGCCTGAAGCCGATAAGATAAGGAGAAGGCCATGTGCCAGGAGCAAAGTAGGGGTCCAAGAATACCAAATGCCTGCCTGGCACATCCAATAGGACTGGGTCTTGTTAACAGGGCAGCTCTTTCCGAAAGAGCAGCGTGAGTCCAGCTGTTCCTTCTTTGGTCTTCTCCAGAATGCAGACAAGATATAGGAAGTTGCTTTCTTAAAGTTCTCGGACCATGGTCTTGACAACTGAGGGCAGTTCAGAGGCCACAGCAAAATAAATTACACACATATTTGCAAACAAAACAGAATAAATGTTCCTTACTTTATGTTATGTATGTGTTCAACATTATCGTTTTTCTAGTTTCGATGAAAGCCCCAAGGGAAAAAAGGGGCACAGTAATAGAAGAAATGCACACAAATGGTCTATCCAAGGGTTAATTCTCAATCTTTATTGGAAGGTCCTGGATAAGGGTCCTACTGGCTCCAAATACGAAGCAGCCCCCCAAGGATGCCCCCATCAGGGATATGAGGCCCTCGCAGTGCCCAGGCCTGAACGGCCAACCTGCTCTCACTGAAACTGGCAGAAATAAGAGCCTGGGAAGCAGAGACTTTTGGTAAGCAAATGTAAAGCACTGCTTAAAACCCAATGAAGCCCTGGCTGGGGTAGCTCAGTGGATTGAGCGCGGGCGGGGAACCAAAGGGTCCCGGTTGGATTCTGTCAGGGCACATGCCTGGTTTGCGGGCCAGGTCCCCAGTGAGGGCCATGTGAGAGGCAACCATACATTGCTGTTTCCCTCTCTTTCTCCCTCCCTTCCCCTTTCTCTAAAAATAAATAAATAAAATATTTTAAAAAAATAAAAAAAAAACCCAATGAAGCAGAAAAATAAAAAGCGGTGGTGAGTCTCAGGTAGCTGCCTAGGGCAGAAGAAAACCCCCAGACCTGGGCAGGGCTACGCTGGAACGCGGAGCCTCGGGGCTCCACCTCTGCGCCTCCCAGGATGTTGCCCTTCCTGCAGGAAGCAAGAGACCCGTGCTGATAGGACAGGCGGTGTTGGAGACCCTTCCGTGTGAAAGCGGTGAAACTATCAGCAGCACGCCAGGCAGGGGGAGGGGCAACTCCGGACAGACTCGCTGATGCCTCCTCCTGACTCGGCCTTCCCCACCGGCCTTCCCCAGGGCTGAGCTTCCTGAAAGGCATCAAAGTTATTACCAAAGGAAAAAAGAGGAGAGTGAAAGAGGCTAGGAGGAGAGCCCACCAGCCCTGGCAACGCCTCCTTGGACATCCCATCACTTCTGGAGAGGGCTTGCGCATAGGCCCAGCATCCAGGGCTGAGTTTGGGCAGAATTTGGCCCAGATGGCCAAAGCTGCAGAGAGGAAGCAGAGAAAGTTCCAAAGTTCAAATGGCCTTAGATTTGCTCCAATCTCTTCATTCTACAAGTTTCTATAGAAACAGTAAAGGAACAAACAAACTAAACACCCTCACATTAGAGGAGGTAGGGCAGGATTATTTAACCACCTTCCAGTTACAGGTCTCAGAAAAAATATACATACCTAAACCACTATGCAGAGCCATAAGGAGTATGATTATTTAGCCAAATCAACTTTCACAAAGCCAGTCTGCCAATGTCTGTGCACGATTTACCGATTTTCAAAAATACTCTATCACAACAGAGTGACAAGAGAGTTAAACACTTAACCACCCTGGCATTCTTTTAAGGGCAAACTAGGAACGAGAATTAAAGTCATCCTGTATTATTAGAACAAGTCACAGGAAATGGGTCAGCTCTTTAGGACAAGAGGAAAACTGCCTTTGCCGTCTGCAGAAAATACCATATAATGCAGGCAGTCTGAAGAGCCCAGGCCCTAAAAGATCAATTCACGTGGCAAGAAAATATCATTGTATCTTTATCAGCAGAAAAAGAAAAACCCCAGGTCCTAACCAGTGTGGCTCAGTGGGTTGGGCACCGTCCAGAAAGGCAAAAGGTCGCTGGGTTTGATCCCCGGTCAGGGTCCCGGGTCAGGGTGTGCAGGAGAGGCGCCTCATCCATGTTTCTCACTCACACTGATGTTTCTCTCCCTCTTTCTCCCTCCCTTCCCCTCTCTCTAAAAATAAATAAATAAAATAAAAAAATAAATTAAAAGAGAAAAAACACAAGCCAGAAAACCTGCTCAGACTGACTGGGTATAATAACAAAGGCAGAGGCCCCTGCCGATGTCTCCCTCCCTAACTATCTGTATGGAAATACAATTAGACCTTCTAAGGCTCTTCAGTCACTGAGATGGGGACTTTTAAACCATTAAACGAGGAACTCGAACTATTACTCAACACAGGCCTTCAGCACTTTCTCCCCTTCTAGGAAACGCACTGCCACCCTATTTTGAAACCCAGTGGCCCGCAACAACACCTCACACTGGCTCACCAACTCTCTGCTAGTGATTATGAGCAATCGCAAGGCTCGCCCCATGGAACAGAAAGGAGAATTTTACATTTCATTCGATGACAACGCACTTTGTTTTGCACACCAAAGTGTTGCTAAAGAAAGTTAATCATCTACCAAAAGCACATTCACAGGTGTCTTTCTTTTAATGTGTTAAAAGCCCCCAACTTCCCCCGCCACCAGCTCAGCCACATGATGTTTGAAAGAGGCACCAACTTGGAAGTTCCCTAAATCTTAAAGAAATATGCACACCAGCGAGTCCAAGGAACCCCTCCTAGCCTTTGTTTAAGGAAGCTGTGATGAGAGAGTAAATGGGTGGATAGGATTCACCCAGAGGGACGGGTGAGGGGACGGGGGCTACAGCAAATAGAAGAGTGAATAATGGGTGGGGAAGACACTGAGGAGTTTCTCTCTAGAAACAACAATCTGTAGTCAGTTGCAGTTACCAGGAAATAAACACATGAAAGATGCCATCATTGCCCTGCTGCCTCTTCAGCAGAAGAAAATGTAACAAAGAAACAAGAAAAATAGAAGAGGTGAAAAAAAGTTTTTAAAATATAGAAGCAAAAGAAACATTCTATTTAAATATTTTAGCAAGTGATGTAATCTAAAAAGTCAAATTCTGAAAGAGGGGATAAATTCATGATTTTAGTTCACCAAAGGGAAAAACACAAGGCTTTCTCTTAGAAATATACATGAATATCTTTCTTAAATATCACTATTCACTTCCTGCAACAGAGCCAAAAAGTCTCACTCTAACTCTTTTTCTTTAATTTGTGAATCAATTATCATCCCCATCAGTGAGGTGCGGGAACATAAAGGCACTAATAACATGCTAGCTCCCAACCACACCACAATACATTACACACTTCCCTGAAACAAATATTTTGTTTCTGAAAGCAATCAAATGGCTCACAATCCAAGATTAATTCTGTAATAAAGGTGTGTGGAATTTTCAAATTTCAAAAGACCTGGTGTGTGTAACAATTTTCCATTCAAACTGCTTGATAGACGCTATTGGCTTTTCAACCCAAAACAATATAAGAATGTTCAAATGAATCATTCTCGCTGGAGAATGAATGAGAAGCAGGCATGGAGACAAAGAATCCTTCAATTTCGTCTTTAAAACAGAATTCCTTTCATTGTGCCCCAGGTGGCCCACAGAAAGCAAACAGGAGTGGCAAATGGAGAACAGACGGATGATACCCATTGGAAGAAAGCAAAAAATTTAAATTCGCTTCTTCCATCTGTTCTACTTTCTTTTGGGAACCCTGCTGCCCACCTGCCCCCACCCTCCCATGCCCTATATAAGACCCAATCACTGACAACATAATATTTGTAAATCCAGCCACGCATTGTGGACACTGAGATACAAAGAAACAAGAGGCACTAAAATTGCCCCCCACCCCCACCCCCACTCTACCATGGAGCTACCAATCTTGTTAGAGAGGCAGGGCAAGTGGTTTCTAACAGTTTCTCATAGTTATAGTTAGAAAGAAAAAAGTATATGCTCCAAGAAAATAATATATATATAACTCAGGAGTTCAAATTCTTAAGATCATCTGCTGTCCCCAGTTGTGTAATCCCCGGAAAGCTTCTACAATGGCCTTCAGATTATTTTGTCTTTTTCTTTGTATTAAGAGCCAATAGAAAAGCCAAAGCCAGGAAGGATAATAATACTCAGAAGGACAAGTCAGTCCGAGGGCGTCAACTGTGAAACAACAAGAAATGTGACAAGTGCTTGTAGCCTTTCCTGTTGGCAAACAAGAAATAAGGAGTGTCCCATTTAGCACGTGATCTTGAGCACAAAAGGTGCTTAATACTTGTTCATTTGACCAGCATTCTGCATGTAGCTGTCTTTCTTATGGTATGCCTGGTTAAAAAAAAATTAGAGGAAATGTTTATTTTCCAATAACCGGCAAGTGTTTGATGAATACATGAATATTAAATCTCTTCATAACCTGACTTTTAAATAACACTCATTTTGTTCTTAAAATTGAACCATAACGGCTTTTAACAAAATATTCTGCCCTGATTTCCAAAATCACAGCTAGGTATAAGGGTCAACTCCAGACCTATTTAGCAAATTCAGCTTTTTGGTTCTCCGCATCGCAATATGGATGTTTATTTTTGTTTGCAAAGTCTAGATTCATGACCACCTAGGATTTATGAACTCATTTCCGACAGCATATTTAGGTCCTTTTTTTTCCTTTTTACTGCATGTTAGCGGAGAAATCAGGCAGATTTTTACATATCAGTAACGTAACAAATCAAAGGTGACTGTCAAACAACTTCCTATAATTTTATTAGTAACAGCTGTTCACACAAAATACTGTTTGGGTCTGATAATAGCTCTTTCTTTAATGTTACTCTATTCGGCAGAAGAGAAAAAAACATTCACTGTTTACTGCAGTCAGTTATTGCCACAGATTTAATTACCCACAATCACACATTTTACCTTCTATTGCTATTTCACACTTCCCTAGGATTAATTCTGCAAAGATCCTAACATTGCCTTAAAAGCCACGATAAAAAAGTTTTTTTGAAAAATGGCACTACCCTCCCCTTCGACTAGGAAACTAGATTTTAAATTCGTTGCTACAAATACTTGTATTCCCCTCAACCCAAAACATAAGAGTCTGGAGGAAACAAATTCCCTCCCCGTTTTGGGGGAGAAAGCAAACTTAACCTTCTTAAAATGGCTTCTCTCTCTTCCAAGATGTACCCTTTGAATTCCCTACTTCCCCTCTTACAATATCTAGTCAACATTTCCATTCATATCAACAGAGTTAATAACCTCCCCTAAAGAAAAATTAATATAAATGCTGGGATAAAATCATCTTTGGAAAAGTGCCTTCATTTCAAGTATGAGTTTGCCTGGATCGTGAAGAAAGAATCTGTTCCCTTTTTCTACTAAGTTTAGCAGAGCACAAAGCCTCGCAACCGCAAAAAAAAAAAACAAAACTGTTTCAGGTTTTTAAAAATTCATCTGTAATAAAAATAATAACTACATTGAATAGGAATCTCTAAAAATTGAACATAAGCTTTCTCTTATAAAATGCAACTGGGTTGTTTTTTTTTAATGAAAAAGAAGCTATCAAATTTAGTTGTAATAAACAAAATGGCTACTAAATTATTCTTTCGGTTCTCTTTTCTAAATGTACGTAAAAATAATTGAAGAGATATACATGAGATAATTTCACTGTTCCATAGGGTTTTACTCTGTGCCAAGGTCCCTATGCAAAGAACTAACGAAGAGACTGACAGTTAATATGGCAGCTCTAGACAATGAATTCACAAGGTTCAATGCAAAACCTTATTGGGAAAGGCTCTAAGTCAATTAGTGATTTGTAGGAGGGATGCTCCCACTTCACTCTTCAGATATAAACTATAAGCACTTTTTTCCAGGAAAAAAAAAGGAAGAAAGAAGAGGAAATGAGTCCAAATAAATCCTGACATTTAGAAACATATTCAACATGTGAAAGCTCAAAGAGCAGCAAAAATAAAACCAGTCTGGTCATAAAGCAGCCTCATAAACACCATATTTTGGTATTTCCAGGGAGATGCTGTTATTAGGGACGCTTAGACTGGTGCTTTCATTTTGTGGTTCTGGGTAGCCATCCTAGACAGCCACTAACCTCTAGGCTAATTCAGGCAATCAACATCCCCATTCTTCCTCCAGTGAACTCTATGGAGGGGTAGTGGGGAGGGTGCTTTTATCCAGACCTGTGTGAATGAACTCTCCATACAGTCTAAATATGTCAGGGCATTCCCAGGTTTCTATGTCCCTTCTTGTGCTGCACAGTTTTCAATTCATATAGGTACCTCTCAAATTTAAAATGTTCTACCTGCAATTCCTAAAATTCTGTATTCAGTAACTGTGGTTCTTCTCATGTCATTGATAAGTAAATCTTAACAATCTGTTCAGTCACCACCTGTACTCTGACAAGTGTATCACGGAGAAAAGTGGATGGCAAAAAGAAATAGGGTTAAACTAGCTTCTGCACAACACCAAGACGTGGAATGGTTTCCTTTTTATTCTTCTTTAAACTTTCATACTTAAAGCATGACTGGTATTCCCAAATGCACCCAGCAAAGAACTGCAACACACCGGTTTGCCACGTGATGTTACATTTTGCATTAACACTTCCTATCCTGGAATGCATTTCCATTCGTTTGGCTCAAAGAGTTACATACAATTTTTTTAAAAAGATCATGAGTATATCTGCCACAATCCGAAAACATGACATATCCCTGTGTCTCTATAATTTACTCATTACTTTATGATTTCTATCAGAAGGATCATAAGTACATTTACTCACTCAACAAATACTGGGAGCGTTCTATTAGTTGGATACAGTGCTAGAAGCTGGAATTTCAGTGACTGACAGAGACAACCCCTACCTTCATAAGCTTCTAGTCTGCAACAGACAGAAAATCTATCATCACACCTGTAATTCACTTAGAAGATGAAGAACATACATTCTTCCATCTAAGACTGGCCTAAACTATTCCTGTTTTCAAAAGGTGGAATTCAAGAAATAAATAGGTTTGATAAATTTTCCTATTGGGTGATTAGGATCTGAAGAGTAAAGATTTCAAAAACGTGCACAATCAGAACAGGTATATAGGAAAAAAATATATTTCTTCAAGAAATCAAAAAAATATTCAGTACATCTGTGACTAGAATCAGACATTCAAAGCCATTTATTTTATGTAAACTTAAAGACACTAATGTTATTGATCTATAGTGTGACCTATGTACCACCAATAGAAGTATTTACTTAATATTCATGAGTGTTAATCAATTAAAAAAATATAATGTACTTTACACCTACCAAGTCATTCTCTTGCAGACATGTGTAGAATACAAAGTTTTCAAAGGTGTCAAAGAAATGAACACTAACAAAAATGAATTTAGAGAATGAATCAGTTAAAGGAAAAAATTCAGAGTCGAATATATTTTATGGTAGTAAGCTTGAGTTCATTTTTATTTTTATTTTTTTTAGGATTCTATTTATTTATTTTTAGACAGAGGGAAAGGGAGGGAGAAAAAGGGAGAGAACCATCAATGTGCGGTTGCCTCTCCCACACCCCTACTGGGGACCTGGCCCACAACCCAGGCAGGTGCCCTGACTGGGAATTTGAACTGGTGACCCTTTGGTTCACAGGGGCCGGCACTCAATCCACTGAGCCACACCTGCCAGGGCTGAGTTCATTTTTTTTTTTTAAAGATTTATTTTTATTTATTTTTAGAGAGAGAGGAAGGGAGGGTGAAAGAGAGGGAGAGAAACAGCAATGTATGGTTGCCTCTCACATGGCCCTCACGGGGACCTGGCCTGCAACCCAGGCATGTGCCCTGACTGGGAATCGAACCGGGACCACTTGGTTCCCAGCCTGCGCTCAATCCACTGAGCTACACCAGCCAGGGCTGAGTTCACTTTTAAAAAGAATAAAAAATCAATATACATAAGTATTGCAGAATTTGGAACACAATGGTATAATTGCTGGATGTGATTCAAACTAGCCCAAATTTTATAGCCATCCTTTCATCAAAGCAGGTAACCACTATTTTCCCTTCCTACAATAATTTCTCCATACTATTAACATATAAACTTAAATAATTACGTGAACAAATGCAAAGGTCTCTGGTCATATAAATCAGTTTCCATTAAAATGGTGTCAGGAATTTTATTTAAATATAAGGGCAAATCCTCAATTTCAATAAGCTAGTTAAAAATATTGGTGACTCTTTAAACTGTGAAATGATACATCTATAATGTCCTTTGGATAGGTATCATTTAAATAAGTGAAGGAATATCAAGACTCATGAAAACAACAGGTCAGGAGTTCCTCAAAGGGAACTCCTACCGAATAATATCCCTTGTTCAGATCAACCATCATTTCTCTCCTGGACTGAATAAATCCTGAAATCAATCACACGCCCATCCACACACACAAACCTACATTTAATATATAGCATTTACTACATTAATAGTGTAGATATTGTAGAAGTTACGCTACAAAAGCAACATACCTAGGACATGAAACTGTAGCAAATCTTATATGGTATCTAGGCATTATATTTCTAACAAAGTTTTATAATTTTTAAATGTTACTGATAAATGTAGGTCCTAAATGAGTCATATTTTCTACTACTTCTAATAGGCCATATTAGGGGGCTGGGGTGGGGATGTATTAAACCCTACTCAAGTATCTACAAGACAAAAAAAAAAAATTCTCCACACTACCACCACTTTAGCAGTGAAATTGTTTTACTTTAATTTTTTCCGTATCTCCAAGTTCATTTTTTAAAACACCGTATGTTATTAAAATGCACAGTACGTAATTAAGCATCCATATATGTGGATTTCCCCAGAAGTCCTCCTAGAAGTTGAAACCTAGGCCCTCAGACAGACAAACCCCCTTGGCTCTAACTCAGAGCTGTCCCATTGCAACAGCAGGCCTGGCCTGAGACCTCAAACACCGATTCCGAGCTAGACAGAAGCAAGTCAAGACTGTAAACAGGGAAAAAGAAATTAGTTCTTAAGGCTCTCTAATAAACATGGTTTCCCCTTAATTCTGCACATAAACACCCTATACCTTTTTCTTGCCCTATTTTCTTCCCAACAGTGAGAACTCAGGAAACATTCAACTACATGTTTCCAGCCACTAGAAATAGCCCAAGATGAGAATAAAAATTTTAAAAGATCTTCATTTTCCCATTGCACTTCCCCATCCCTGGCTTCATTTCCTAAAGCCCACTCTTTTAACCAGCGCTTTGCCTTCTGTTCTTTATAAATGTGCACATTTATCTAATCCGGTTTCACAATGAAGACATAAAGCAGGGCATGTGAATTCACCATTTGTAACTATTTGTGATCATTGTATTTTGTTCCTGCTTGTAAATGATCCCACACATAAGCAGTTCAGTACAAAAGGCAATTGCTTCCTTGAACCAGGAGATTGAATGCTCAAGAAAGAAAACGAATGTTTCTCAAATCCGAATTGACAATACATTATTCTCTTCCAGAAATGTGTAAGAAACGTATTATACACCCAAACACCCTGGACACAAATGCAGGCATTTTTCAGGCCTGTAACTGCAAAGCTGTTTGCTCTTCCTACCACAATAGCTAAGAGTTATGGCTTGCTGGCTTATATGTGACCGCTCAACGTTTATTATGGACATTCTCAGAGATAATAATCAATAGAATTCTGAATTGAGAACAGCATTGTCTTACTAACTTAGTGTTAAAGAAAAATGTTAAATTGTTTTTCTTAGAGATTAAAGAGAAATTTCTGCTGTACATTTCCCGTTTTTCTTCTAACCCAAATTCCAAACATACTGAAATACTGTCCGTTTTAAACAAAAGGTTTTTATTTATTTCCATGAGAGCAACTGAGAGGCGCACTGGTTTTCGGTAGTAACTATTGTGAATACAGGCCTACATCTGGGTTATCTCATTAAACAAAAGATACCGTGGCTGTCAACAACCACACCGCACAGCGCTCACCTATCCCTCATCTTCATCTGGAAGGAATGGTGCAGACAAGAAACACGCCTGTCACCATCCACTGGTCAACAAACTCTTCTGGGGTCCCTCCTTTCAGTGATCAGGTGGCTAGAGAACAGCACTTGGGTGACACATTTGGGCTTGCCTTCCGCCCGCCCCCCCTCCCCCCAAATACATAAGCCTCCTTTCCTTGGAGAGCCAACCACTGGGCTCCCACATCATCACTCCTTGGAGAATCCAGTCGATATCGAATCTGTCCACCGTTCCACCATTCCCTTCGGACCCCAGAACGCATTGATGGTTGCACATAGGCCACCCAGCCGCAAGCCAACCCCCACCGTGCCCAGACTGCTAGCACCCTCGGGCAACACACACTCACGCAGCTCCCCACTCAACCACCCCACCGGACGCCGCGGCCACAACACTGCAAGTTGAACCCCTCTGCTCACCTTTCCCACCCCCTGCGTCTGCCCCCCACCATGTGTTTTGCCATTCAGCTGATGCACAGCAGATAAAGGCGCACCCCGAATGCATGGCCCTAAGGGATACCCAAAGGCACAATCCGAGGACCTGGGCAGGGCAGCCCGACACCCGTGGGCGCGCGCGCGTGTGTGTACGCGGGCGCGCGCGCCCGACCGGGTGCGGGTAGTGGCCGGGGGCGCGCCTGGGGAGGGTAATGACCAGCCCCGGGCTCCCGGGCTCCCGGGGGCGGGGGCCGCTGAGGGCAGAGACCCGGGAGCCGGGGGTTGACAGGTGGGCAGCGCCGAGGCCCGGCGGGAGGTCTGCAGCAGCCGGCCCCGGGCGGTACTCACCGAGCAGCAGCAGCTTAAGCTCCCGGCGGGCGTCCCGCTTGTCCCTGCGGAGCTGCCGCTCGATCTCGTCGTTGATCCGCCGGGCTTCCTTGGCCTCCTCGCTCAGGCAGCACGCCATGATGGACTCCAGAGTCATTCTTCCAAAGTGCCTCCGCTACAGCCCAGCCGGCACCCCTTACTCACACGCACGCACACACACCCTCCCGCCCTCGCTCCCCCGAGGCAGCGGTGGCCGTGGAGCCCCCGCCGCCCGGGCGTGCGTCCGGGCCGAGCTCCGGGAACCGCCGCGGGGGCCGCCGCCAGGGCCGGGGGTGCGTCAGGAGCGGAAGGTTGGGGCCGCCGGCAAGAACAAGGCGGGCGCGGTAGGCTGGTTCGGGGGGCGCGCAAGGAAAGGCCGCCGCGCCCGGCCTCGCTCAGACGCCCAGGCTTCCTTCCCCAGCAAAGGGCGGCCCGCCTCGCCCCCCGCGCCGCCGCCGCCGCCGAGGCTCCCCGAAGCTCTGCGCCGGACGAGAGCACATCCACCGGGGCGTCTCCGCAGAAAGCGGCCGCCGACGGCTCCCTGGTCCCGGCGCGCCCGCTCCTCGCCGCCTCCTGACACGGCTCCTGGGCGCCCTCCGCCCTGCCCGCGCCCACCGCCCGCCGGGACGCCGCGCGCTCCTCTGCCTCCGCCTCCACCTCCGCCAGGCGCCCACCCCCGGCCCCGATTGCCAGGCGCGGAGCGGCTGCTCAGTGCTCGCCCTCCCCCTCGCCACACACACACATTTTCTTCTTTCTCTGAACTGGAGCACAGATCCGGGAGGGAGAGGGAGGCGGGAGGAGGAGGAGGAGGTGGTGGAAGAGGAGGAGGGAGCGGGGAGGCGGTGCCGCCCGGCCCCTCCTGGAAGGCTCTCCCGGGCTCGCAGCCGCCGCGCGCGCCTCCCAGTGCGGCTCTCGCCTAGCCCGCGCTGCTGCCGGGCTGGTCCGCCCCCTCCGGCTCTACGGGCGCCTCCCGCTCCCGCGCCCTCTGCGGGGCCGGCGGGCGCAGCGGTCACGGCCGCCTCCGCAGGGGGCGGGGCCGGGTTGCCAAGGCTCAGCCCGGGCCGCCGCCAACCTGCCGCTGCCGGCCGGCCGCCGGGAGTGGTAAAGCGGGAATATGGCGGCTTGCGCTGGTCTTTCAGCCCACCAGCCCCGGGACGCGGCCTCGGCCCTCCGGGAAGCCGCGGGTTTCGGCCCCGCGAGCCCCTCGCACGGCTGCCGTGAGGCTCTCAGAAGGAGGCCGTGGCACCCGTGCCGCCAGCGCCCGGACAGCGCCGATCTGCTCGCGGAGCCACTCCGCAGCCACTTCTATATTCTTTCCCTTTCCTATTTGTAAAACGCCATTCGGTTAGAAAGTATCTCGCCCACCTCTGAGCCCAGTTCAGTCATGGAAAATAAGATACACTCAGCCCTAGAGTGCGACTCGGAAAGAGAAGCAATTGTCTTAGGTTTGGGATGGGGGGCGGAGGGGATTGACAGGCGAAACTGTCCACAAGTTACTGGACATACAAACCTAAACCCTGAGCAGGAAAGTGAAGCTGCGCAAGTTTCCAAGAGCTTCTGATAGCTTACAACTCTTCATGCCGTTGAGGTTGTTTATTGGTTTGTTTGTATGTTTGTTTTTTACACATTGTCTTTTTGAAAAGGTACACGATGTTTAACAGCCAAGTTATCAAATTTATCCTCTGGACGGACACTGAATGGATGACTGTTGAAAAAATGCAAAATAATATGGAAGAAAAAAAATAAGTGGGAAAGCCAAGATCGACCAGCAAAATTTAATTCTAGTATTTTGTTTTTCCACCTCCGATTGGGGCAGTTTACTTAATAATACTGTTTGCATATTTTGCTGTGTTATAGGAATGAAAAATGGGCCCCAAATCTCCCTGCTCATTCAGGTTTTATTTGGTCTAATAGCTACAAGAGGTAAAACTCATTGCTTCCTACCTTACTGGAATCTGAGATCTTGGAATAAATTGTATTTTATGAAGGGGATCCCTTTTTAACATTTCATGTTTTCTCTGAGATGTCTCTGCTGCAACCTGCCTATCCAGAGTATAAAGTCAGGTCATGACTGTGCTGTTGCTTGCAGGTCAAGAACCCACATAGGGTTCTTGGGTGACAGGTGCATCACTGACTACCTTCTCACACTTGCCATTACCTCCGCCCCTTGACTCACTCCTCCTTTCTCTCTCTCCGTCTCTCTCCATCTCTCTCTCTCTCTCTCTCTCTCTCTCTCTCTCTCAGGACTTAGATAAAACAAGTCATGAAGACATAAGATCTACCTTTTAGGCTCCCTTTTTAAAATAACATTTAGTCTAGACAATGATTTAATTTCACCTTTAAAAAAAAGCAGCAAGAACTTCACCCCCTTCATGTGAATGCCTACAGAAAGCCTCTACACTTGCTGTGAAATTAAAATTTAAAATTAAGTGACTAATGAAATTAAAGATTGAAATTCAATATGCAGAAATTTTGGGGGAAATGGCTTTGGGGAAAACTTAATTATAAATTTGCATGTGTGTGTGTGTGTGTGTGTGTGCACATATATGTATTTCTTTTTCAGAGAAATACAAAACACCAGAAGGTCAAGTGATAGTCAGGAAGCTTCAAGTGTTTGGGTTTCCTAGCCAAAAATTTTCTGAGATTTTGGAGAATATGTCTCCAGACTGTGCAGTCAAGCTACAAAGTAACTGAATTCATTTCATTTAATTTCATTTTAACTGAATTGACCTATTTTTTGAGGAAAGGAATTAAACTGTGTCAATCCATTGTAGATACAATCAAAGTCTGTTTTGTCACCCCTGAATCCCAACCATCAGGGACACTCCTTGGCATTAGTAGATACTTGAATGGACATGACAAATCAATAGGAAGATGTTTCAAATATTGGGAAGAAATCAGGAAGTAAGGAAAACCAACATACTATAATGATAAAGTCATGTATGGTGTCAAGAAGGAAACAGGAAAAGAAAATTCCCAGTCTGGGCTGGAACATGGGAATCTTTGCATATATATCTAGAAAGCATTTGCCAAGCAAATATTCATACAACCTAAGTCGAACAAACAAAATCCACGTAGAAACCACTGAAGTTGTTGACCATGTTCTAGAGGCAAATACTCTTTAAAATATGCAACTAAAACATGGATGTTACAAAGTCCTAGTTCCTTAAATCAACAAACATTTATCTATTGCCTCCTATTTGTAAATAAAGTGAAAGTTCAGGAAGAGAGAGATACTAAGATGAATACAATGTGGTCCTTGCCCTCAATAGGCATGTAGTCTAAGGCGATATGTGGTTGTGAACAGCTATAACAGAAGACAAAATGAAATCAGTTTGTATTAAAATCAGAAAAGAAGTAACCATCTAAAGGTATAAAAAGGAAGGAATAATCCATTCTGTTCCAGAAAACTGGAGAAGACTTCACAGGAAAGAAGACATTTGGGTGCATCTTACCACTAAAAAGTAAATCGGTAAGTCCAAATCACCCCAAACAAAAGTGAGATGATAACCCATTTTGAGAATCCAAGGGCAATTACTAAACAGCTGAAAAGCAAACCACAAAACCCTAGCAGCTTGAACACTGAAGGCCAGAGGAACATGGGAAGTCTGTCACTTCTTCTGGAATCTCCTGAGACAGACACCTACCCCCATGATCATACCACCCTGTCTTTTGGGATCTGAAAAAGAAAAATGGCCAAAGGTACAGTTTAGTTTCTAGGAGTGAAAAGGCTGCGCTCTGACAGAAGGAGCTCCTAGGGGAGGAAAAGCCTGCACTCCTCCTGTTCCCAGAGTCACTTAGCCTCTTTTGCAGCATAGACCACAGCACATCACTGTAATTGTCCATTTCCTTCTCTCTCTCTCTCTCTCTCTTTCTCTCAATTAGGAGCTGCTTGAGTACATACCTTCTTATTCATAACTGTTTTCAGGACACCTAAAACAGTGGCTATCCTAGAACAGACAGGAAGTGATAAATAAACAAATGGATACCGGAACCTCCATCAACAACAAACACACTCACAGCCTGCCTGTCCCAGGCAGTGCACTGTGCCAGATGCCTGAGGTATACAAAGCCCTTAAAGGCTTAAAAATCTATTTGGGCAGACAGTCCACATGCATAAAAGAATAAACAACAACAAGAAATGAGAAGCACTTGCTGCTAATGTACAGTATAGAGAAAGGATTGCTAGGAGTTCAGAAGAAAGAGCAGTTATCCAGGCCACCATTCAAAGAAACTCTAAAGAGTATGGCTAGACACAAGGCAGTCACCTGAAAGACCAATTAAAAGTCAGCCTGAAGCATCGCAGATCCTACAAGAGCTGTGAAAGAACTGCTCTGTGCAGAGCTTGCTGGCACAGCTATCTGGCCAAAGAATAAAGTGCCCTGCTGGTGGTGATGGCAGGCAAGCAGGCCCAGGGAGACTCAGAGAGGTGCAAATGGCGCCACCTACAGGACAGTTTTTATAACAGCAGAAAGGTTACGATTCTTTGGTTGAAAGAAAGATTGCATCCGGGCAAGAAACAGAGCACCTTCTGAGACAGAAAATATGCACAATGCAAAGCCAAACTGATGTTCTAGACATAAGTGATGTGTCTATAGTACCTCAGTGACATCTTTCCATAACTACCCTCAGAAATGTCAAATGTACCTATTTAGTGTTATCAAAGGTCAGCATTTTCACAGGAAGCATTGTTCTCACAGTACAAAGGCCATTCAGGTGCCACCAGACTGAAAAGCCCTGAAAGGATGGCCACATGGGAACAATTTTTAAACTGAGTAGACCAGTGTTTCAGCCACCTGAAGACATTTACTAATGTTTGGTGAATGAACGAATGAGGAAATGAATGAATATATACTAAAATCAGATAGTAAGATATCAGGTCACCCAAAATTATTATCCAACTCCTTCTAGCATCCAAAGGATCAAGGGTAACTTAGCTAGTATAGGAGTTTCCTTCCTGCCCTGAAGTTACTACGAGTTGGAGTCATCTGTCCCCTAAGACTCTCTGCCTTTGCTCAATTTCCACCTAAGACCAAGGGTGGAAACTAATGGTCTTTGGCCTGAAGAAGTGCTGCTTTTGACTCACTGGTGCTTTTGAAAATTTTGAATTAGCTGTTGGAACTTAAGCATCAAGAGATTCACAGAGAAATCAGGGTTTCAGTTTCCTGGTCAAGATCTGGCAATCCGAGGTCTATATTCCCACATGACAACCATTACCCCGCACCTGATTCGCTCTGCATTGCTGTGAAATCTGAACCAACTTGGACTCCTCACTTAATAACATGCTGTACCTGTGAGCATTCCAGGTGGGCACTCTAAGGCAGGTAGCAGATGGGGATTGGATTTTGGAATTAATCAGAGAGTTGAGACAACTGATTTCTTTTAATTCTTTGTGTCCCTTTTCTAAATCAAGTAATCATTTATCCCATTATACTCATCTCCCTGTGATGATTTCTCATGTAAAGCCCAAGAAGGGCAGGATTTTTGGTCTGTTTTCTTCACTCCTAAATCTGGCACTTAGAATAGTGCCTGGGATATAGTAGATGCTTAATAAACATTTGTTGAATGAACAAAAAAGAGATCCCCCAATCAAAGAGACTACATATTGGCCATATGGCAGTTTGCTCCTTTTCTTTTCTTTCTTAGCCAGATGGTACCCACCAAAGTTGGCTTCCTCTCTAAACATTCCTTGGCCCCATGCTTCCAAATTCTTCCATCACTAGGATATCAAGAAAGCTGGGGATGCAACATTTTTGTTTAAAACTTGGATGGAAACATGTATTAATCCACCTAAATCAACTTTAAAGGAAGGTTGATATTCTTGACTCAATTTCATTTCAAGTAATATGCATGTTACATATTGGAGATCATGACACAACATATAGTCAAAGTTAATTGCTCAATGTGTGATAAGTTAATGTAACAGCACATGTTGATGAAAAATACATACGTAATTAAAATATCTGTTGTGCTACCTTCTCAGTGATTGAAATGGTCTTGATATTAACCTTTCATTAGTCACTATCCTTGTAAATTTTTCAATCTGCCATTCTGAGTTCTATCAAGATATAAGAGAGCTAATAGCTTTTCAGTTTTAAATAGGAATATAAAATATCTCTTCCTGACCACAAAATTGGTATCTCTCATTTTGTTTTTTCTTTCTTTCCATTCCTATCTCTTAGGCCTGTGACAATTTATTTGAGCTACAAAAATTTCCAGAAGTCCCTTTTAAATTTGTCAGTGTACTTCCTTATTTTCATCCTCATACAATTTTTTAAGTATATTTTATTGATTATGGTATTACTGTTGTCCCATCTTTTTTCTCCCCTTTATCTCTCTCTGCCCATATCTCCATTCCCTCCCCCAACTTAGTTCATGTCCACGGGTCATACATATAAGTGCTTTGGCTTCTCCATTTCCTATACTATTCTTAACCTCCCCCTGTCTAGTTTATGCCTACCATTTATGCTTCTTATTCCCTGTGCCTTTTCCCCTATTCACCCCCACTCTCTCCCCCTCTTTGCTGATAACCCTCCATGTGATCTCCATTTCTGTGATTCTATTCCTGTTCCAGTTGTTTGCTTAGTTTGTTTTTGTTTTCTTAGGTTCAGTTATTGATAATTGTGTTTGTTGTCATTTTACTGTTCATAGTTTGGATCCTCTTCTTTTTCTTAAGTAAGTCTCTTTAACATTTCATATAATAAGGGTTTGGTGATAATGAATTCCTTTAACTTGACCGTATCTGGGAAGCACTTTATCTGTCCTTCCATTCTAAATGGTAGGTTTGCCAGATAGAGTCATCTTAGATGTAGGTCCTTGACCTTCATGACTTTGAATAGTTCTTTCCAGTCCCTTCTTGACTATAAGGTTTCTTTTGAGAAATCAGCTGATAGTCTTATGACAACTCCTTTCTAGGTAACAGTCTCCTTTCCTCTTGCTGCTTTTAAGATTCCCTCCTTCTCTTTAGTCTTGGATAATGTAATGATGATGTGCTTTGGTGTGTGCTTCCTTGGATCTAACTTCTTTGGGACTCTCTGAGCTTCCTGGACTTCCTGGAAGTCTGTTTCCTTTGTCAGATTAGGGACATTCTCCTTCATTATGTTTTCAAATAAGTTTTCAATTTCTTGCTCTTCCTCTTCTCCTTCTGGCAGCCCTATGATTTGGATGTTGGAACGTTTAAAGTTGTCCTGGAAGTTCCTAAGCCTCTCCTCATTTTTTTTAATTCTTCTTTCTTCATTGTGTTCTGGTTGAATGTTTATTTCTTCCTTCTGTTCCAAACCATTGATTTGAGTCCGGTTTCCTTCCCTTCACTGTTGGTTCCCTGTGCGTTTCCCTTTATTGCACTTTTCATAGCGTTCACTTTTTCCTCTACTTTGCGACCATACTCAACCAGTTCTGTGAGCATCCTGATTACCAGTGTTTTGAACTGTGCATCTGATAGGTTGGCTATCTCTTTATCACTTAGTTGTATTTTTTCTGGAGCTTTGATCTGTTCTTTCATTTGGGCCATTTTTTTTTCTCTCAGTGTGCCTGTTACTTAGTAAGGGGAGGAGCCTTAGGTATTCACCAGGGTAGGGAAACCCACTGTGCTGCATTATAGCACTGTCTGTGGGATAGGGATCAGAGAAAGAACAATGCCGTTTGCTCGGCTCTTGCCCTGCTTGCCACTTCCCCCACTTCCCACATGAGAATTGCGCCATTTCAGGTGCTGCTCTGGTGCTGATTCCTGGTTGGGTGGGTTTTGTATGTTCTAGGACCCCTTGGGCCCCTCCAACAGACTCTCCTGTGAGACTGGCAGCTTCTCCCACCACTGCAATCCCCACAGGTTTTTACAGCCAGAGGATTTGAGGCTTTATTTCCCTGTACTGGAACACTGGTTTGTGTGGTCTGTCTCAGTTGTTCCTCCCAGTTTATCCGCACACAAATGTGGGACTGCCCACTCCACAAGCCACCGCCTCACCTACCCAGTCCGCCAGCTGCCACCTTGCTGTGCATCCTCCCCACCTGGGCTGTCTACCTCCACCCCTCCTGCCCATCTGGATGAATGTTTCTTCTTTAAATCCTTGGTTGTCGGACTTGCAAAAAGTTCAATTTTCTGGCAGTCCTGTTTGTTTTTTGTTTTTACACTGGTTGTTATCCTTATTTTAGTTGTGTGAGGAAGTGAAGTGTATCTACCTTCACCTCCATCTTGGCAGGAACTCTTTCTTCCTCATACAAATTCTTAACAACCAGATTTGGGGTGAGTACTCTGGACCATATAAAACAGGGCCTGGAATAGGGTGAGGTGAGTGAGGCACTGTTTTGTTGTTGTTGTTGTTGTTGCCTTAGTTGTTGTTTTTCATTAGTTTTTTGCATTTTTTAAAATTTATCTTAATATATTATGTATCTTCATTACTGAGATGTTTGATGCTCTGTCAAATTTTGCACCCAAGGCAAATGCCACACTTGTCTCACCCTATCCTGGTCTGGCAGAGAAGTTGTACATGAATTGGCTTACAAGTGGAGAATTTGTCACTCTAGAGTAGGAATCTGCTATGGAGGATTATCTATTCTTTACAATTTCAAAATATGATTTCTGCCTGTGGAACTGGAAAAAAAGAACTGGGTTAGGAAGCTATTGATTGTCTAAATTGAAGCTGAAGCTTCCCAGCCTCTCCAAAAACACAGGCTATCAGGAAAATCATAACCTCCCTCCAAAATGATGAGAAAAGTGCAGAAAATATTACATATTTTCAGCTCATTATTTGGCTTACAATAAGAAGCAAAGACCATAGTATCAAGAGACTTAAGAAGCCATGTGATCCAAGGAATTTCTTTTAAATCCAGGAAATATTTCTTAAAAATAAAGCATTCTCAATAGCAAATCTATAAAAGGGTAAAGGTACAGGTGTGAGGATTAGGGAGGAGTGGCGTGGAATCCCCATACTTCCTCCTCTTTCCTCTTCTTTCAGGCCATTTTCAAAACATTTGTGCTAATCCAATTGGCACATTTTCCAGCAGGGTCGTACCTAGAGGGTTGAAAAATTTGTCCAGATTCTGCAGCCAGGAAGTGCAAAAACAGTACTAGAACTTGAATTTTCTCATTCTCAGGTTTTTATTCCTGATGGCCCCTGTCTTCAAACTAAACCAGTTCTGGGGAAAATTATATTTGGTTTCCAGTTTTCCTGGTCTCAGAATTCGTCATCTTTTTGGAAAAGGCTAATGGTTCATTTCGTCTTTTACCTATTCTCAAGAAGCCTGTAACCTATTGATAATAAATCAGAGCACCCTTGCAGGAGTATTTGCATTTTCAACTAGATCAAAACCCCCCAGTTCAAGTACATTTCTGACCCTTGGCTGCACATTAGAATCACCTGGGGAGACTTTAAATAACACTAGATGCTCTATTCTCACCACAAATATTTGGATTTAAGTGATCTGGGGTGAGGCTTGTTATGTATTTAGGTTTTGGGGTTTTTTTATGCCCCCAGGTATTCCAATAAGCAGACGAGATTAAGAGCAACTGATTATAGTAATAAAACTAATTACACATGTGCAGGCCTTAGCCAGTAAGTGCATAATGCAGTCATAATGACCCTCCCCAGCGACTGGGAAGTGTGGCCCGTCCTGTCTAACGCAGGGCCTGAGCTAACACCAGAACCAGCTTCGTCCTGTCCCCACGCACTGTCCCATCAGAGCTTTAGTTATTTTTTATGTCCCTTTTCCCTTCATCATTTTCTTAAAATGTTTTTCAATGGTGAATGTCCTTGGGGCAGAGGAGAAGCTCAGAGAACACAGGAAAACATGTGGAAGAAAATAAGTGTTATTCATAATGCTACCACCCAAAGATAATCCTTGTTTACACTTTTTGTTAGGTTTTGAGTCCCTTCTATTCAGATGGATGGGCACAAGATTATTTACGAACTGAAATGATAATAGAGTACACACTGATATTTATTTATTTTTATTATACAGGCACATGGACAAATGCCCAAATACAACAAAATTTGATACAAGAAGTCTCCCTCCCACCGCCATTCCACCTCTCACCTTCCCACCAGTGCTGCCAGTCTTTTGGCAGACTTCCAGAAATATCTAGGCATATACAAACATATACTTATTCATCTTTTTTTTTAAAGATTTATTTATTTATTTATTTATTTTCAGAGAGAGGAGAAGGGAGGGAGAAAGAGCAACGTGTGGTTGCCTCTCACGTGGCCCTCACTGGGGACCTGGCCCACAACCCAGGCATGTGCCCCGACTGGGAATCGAACCAGGACCCTCTGGTTCCCAGCCCGCGCTCAATCCACTGAGCTACACCAACCAGGCTCTTATTCATCTTTTAGCTACAAAAATTGTTGCATGCTCTACAACCTAATCTGTAATTTGCTTTTGCTACTCACAATATGTCTTGGAGGTGGGTCTGTATCATACACTTTTTTTTGACACTACATGGTTTTCCACTGCAGATTTCCCACAATTTCTTAACCAGTCCATTTTTGATGGGTATTTGTTTCAAGTGTTGTACTACTTTTAAAATAAATATTTCTATATTTAGTTCTTTGTTCTTCCCATGAATTTATTATTTATTAACTATGCTTCAAAATTATTTTAGTGCTGCTTGGTGTTCCATTGTATAACATTATAATGATGTGTTCATATAATACTGAATTGTTAGACATTTATGTTGTTTCTAGTTCTTTATCACTATGAATGATACTGCAGTAAACAACCCTTGTATACCAATCTTTGTGTGTATCTCCTTGTCCCTCGAATAAATTCAACAGAGCAGAATTATTGGTCCAAAGCACATGCACTTTTTCAGGCTTTTGATATACAGTGCCAAACTGTTCTCCAGAGAGTGGGTAACAATTTATATCCTGTCACAAATGTACGAAAAGTCTCAGTCCCCCATCTTTGTTAAACTACAAGTACTGATTTTGAAATTATGGGATTGATTTTGGGTCAAAATACATGTTATAACTTTTTCCTAACTGTAATCTTTCTTTATCATTATGAACTACTCTGAGACTTTTTTTATAAACATATGCCTCTTTCTAAAAATCATTTTAAACACTACTTTAGTTGAATAATAATCCATATAGATAAAGCTAATTTTTAAAAGCTTTAAAGTCCTTTTATTTTAGGGAGTTTAAATAATACATACAATACATAATTCAGTGAAAAGTCTACTTGGTAATACATTCAAAATATTCCAGGCTTTCTTTTAACACAAATACACGAGACTCATAGTTCGGCCCCATCTTGAGTCTGTTCTATATGTACTTCCAAACTTTCATTCTGAAGATGTGAAAAGCCCTTTTAAGTCTGCGACTAGCAGTGTAGCTCTGCCCAAAGCAAATAAAAACATTACTGGCTAAGCCTCCCCTTTCATGCACTGGGAGCCAAAGTAAGGATCAGCTTGTTCAGCTGCATGAGGATTAGACCTCAATGGTGACATTTTGCAGGGATCAGGGGAAGGATGTTACCAATTACTCAGGGGAAAAAATTGCTCCCCAGGAAGATAAGACGTTCTATTTAATATCTACCTTGTCAAGCCACAGGCTACATACTGCATTTTTGCTACTGTACTTGTAGGAAAAAATAACCAAATATAGTACATTACAATTGGTCTGAAAAACTAAGAGCCAGATTAAGTAAGGGTAAAGCCATTTCATGGGAATTCTTTCCAACAACTCACTGCTTAACTCTTTTTAAAGTCATCACACACCATTTCTCTTGGACTCTGTGTCCTGCCAAGTGATTAATATGTGAAGGCCTGAAATCACTCAAATGCACCTAAACTACAGTTCGAGCTTACCTGAAGGACATACCTTGTGAGATGTTTAAGTCAGGTCTGCCTGGAGAATTCTGAGGCATGTGGTGGAATGTCAGTGAGCGAGCGGATTGCTCAGGTGCCTGTTGCCGCCTCTGGAACTCCACCTGAGCCGTGCCCTTGTGCAGAGGCATTTGTTCCAGCGTGCATCTTTCCACAGCAGTGGGCGCGGTGCTGCCAGCTCTTCTCACTGCGGTCACAGGACGGCAGGCCCTAAGCTTCTTCCAGGCAGGAACATAGAAAAAGAAAGTATCTGAGAATTCCAGAGTTATTCTCTTTTCTTTTCCACGAAGAATACTTCAGTCTGCAGCCGCACCACCCTGAATGCGCCCAATCTCATCTGATCTCGGAAGCTAAGCAGGGTCGGGCCTGGTTAGTACTTGGATGGGGGAATACCTCAGTGGCAGGTTGATCCATGGAGGATCAGTGCCCTGACTATATAGAAGGCAAAATATTGCTACAATGATAGGAAAATAATTTATCTCATCAATACATCTTATTCAATTTATTTCAATTTTATTTATTCTTGGGCTACAATTGTCAATTTGGTAAAACAGACATGTCTTGAGAAGGCTGCCTTTGTGTCACCGAATGACTTCAAACACCCCGAGCCACTCCTGGTATGTCTTCGGATTGGAGTTGACAGGCATGGCATTGGGGTAACAGGGGCTGGTTGTGCAGCAAGAAGGGAGGGAGGGTTGTGCTAGTTTGTCCACTGAAGCCTGATGAGACAGATCCCACTGTAAGTCCTGTCTAAGACAGTTCAGTATTACACAGTATCCAAGGACTACAGCTACATGAGATCACTGTTCAAATAACTTCATTTTTTTCATCATTTTTATTCATTCATGTATTCATGCAACTCCCAGTTTGTAGCAAAGCAGGACACAGAAAGTGGAAGGAGTCTGTGATTGGAAGGCCTGGAGTCAAAATCAGGAAAGCTGGCCTCAAGGCATGAAGGGTGGAACCTGGCTCTAGTGCAGGGGACTGGCCGAGAGCCCTGGGGAATATTGTTCAAGGGAGGTTAGCAGAACTGAACTCAGCGGCGGGGATCAAATCCGTGCATCGCCTCAAAGGGGGTTTCATCACGGAGAGACCTGATGCTGATCCTCCCAAAACTGGGCTCAACAGCAAGCCCCAAATGGGTCCTGGGAGCTGGAGGTGGGCTGTTTCTGCACTGGCCACCAGTGGTTCCAAAAGAATTGGTAATTCTTTTGTCTTTTCTTCCCAAACAGAATCAGCTCAGTGATTTCCAGTGCTGGATTTCATTAAAACCAGTTTCCAAAAACTATATTTCTTCAAAGATAATCATTCACAATTTTTTGTCTATTCCTCAAATACTTTTCTGGACTTAAAAAGAAAAAAACACACCAATATATTGTGTTAAATTAAAGCTTACTTGCAGGTGAGTTTTTTTAAAGAATATAAATATACAATTTTAAAATTATTAGTATTGGTTCCAAGATTCTATAATATGCATCCCCAGAAAAAAACATTTCTGGGATCCTCTATATTTTGTTTGGATTTTGTTAGCAATTAATAATTTTGTTAAAGTTCTTTTGTGAAGAATGGAGCAAGTTAAAAAGAAAGAAGGAAAGAGAAAACTTGTTATGACACCTGAGGATATATGACTGTAAAGAAATGACATGGAATAACAGTGTCTCCTGGTCTCAGGATAATAGTTGAGCCCAGGTCAAAAGTAGAAACCATATTTCTTTTCATATTTTTAACATTATTTTCCAATTAGAAAATAACACATGCTTATTATAGAAAATTTAAGAAACACAAAAAGTAAAATGAAGGAAAATAAAGTTACTCTGAAACCCAGTATGAGACAGGTATATATAGAGATAAATAGATATAGATAGATATATGCCATCTGTCTATTTTCTATGCAAATATAAACATGAAATTTTAACATAGCAAGGAGTAGGTAGCACATTCCATTTTGAATTTTTGCTCTTTTTTACTTAGTAACCAAATGTTTTCTCATCCTTACATATTTTATAAAATGATTTTATTTCATCATGTGAGCTTATAATCATTTATACTCACCTTCCTCCCATTGGTGCATATTTAAGCATTGACTTTCCCCTCACTATTGTAAACAGTACTGTCACAGACATCCTCGTCTAAGTCTTTACGTGCATCCCTGAAATGCCATCGCAGTCAGATAGGTAATGACTGGAACAGAGGATGCAAATCATATTATAGACTAGATTTTTAAAAGACTTTACATATTTAATTTTTTTTAAAGATTTTACATATTTAATTTTAGAGAGAGGGGAAGGGAGGGATAAAGACAGAGAGAGAAACATCAATGTGTGAGAGATACAATGATTGGCTACCTCTTGCATACCCCCAACTGGGGACCTGGCCCGTAACCCAGGCATGTGCCCCAAACAGGAATCGACCTGGTGACTTTTTGGTTCGCAGGCCAGTACTCAATCCACTGAGCCACGCCAGCCAGGGATATTATGGACTATTTTTATAGATATGTTTCAAAACCAGAAAGTTATCAAAATACAGAGCTAGGTTGTTTCTTCATCTTCAACTCCTAAATTCATACCACCTCCAGACCATGATCTGCTTGTCTTCATGTCTCCTTCCACCCACCTGGCCTCTACTGATCACGCGGCGTTTCCTACGGAAGGATGCTGCCTTGTAGTGCAGGGCAGACAGAGAGGAGGGAACCAAGACGCAGGCCTACACCACTGGCAGACACAGTGCAGGAGCCATTCCAGCACAGGACTGACAGAGAAGGCACGCCTGTGGATCAAATACAGCAGCCTCGAGCCCCGCAGGATCTGTGGCAATTCAGGGTTACAGAAGGAGGTTCCGGCAAGTGGAAGGAGCCAGCTGTGTGGAATCTAGAATGAGCGCCACTGAGGAATTAGGTAGGGAGGAATGACACATAAGATCTGTCCATGAGGTTAGCCAAGCTAGAGCTCAGAGGCAGAGATTTGGCCTGCAAGATCAGGAAATGGCAAGAGTTAGACCAGGAAGCAAGGAAGTAGGTCTAGGCCTGGGATCATACATATGGAATGAGAAAACGTTCTGAATTGGGACTCAAATAAACAAATAAATGATCTCAAATACAGATCCCATTTAGGAGAAAGAATGTCAGTTAAATTAGGCTAAGTTTTGCTTCAGTAACAACAAAAACCTTAAATATAAATGGTTTAAAAGAACATTTTATTTCTACCATCTGCTACATGTTCATTGCACATCAGCAGAAGGGCTCCAATCTACATTATGCTCTCTCTGGAATCCCAGGTTAACGATCTGTGTCATCTACAAGTGCGGCCATGGGGTAAGAGGACTGGTTAGCCCAACATCAGTAATTAAATGGTTCCACTCACATTTCCTTGGCCAGAGCAAGTCACATGGCCATGCCTAACTTCAAGGGACCATGTGCCTAGACAGAGATAATGCACTGGAAATCTTGGTGAGCATTGGCAGTGGCTGCCAGATAATAACCAGAGCAAAGTTCTAAAGAGGAGACACTCTAAGAGGAGGGAAGATTCGAGATGTTTAATTACAGCTTTCCTGGAGACCTCACTTCTCTTTCATCTGGAACCGAGGTGGGACTTAAGTTTCTGTGGACTGGGAGTCCTGTTCCAACTCAACGGACCTTGAGAAGGAGCTGCAGAGACATGGCAGGCGCAGTGGGGGGCGGGGGGCAGATTCTGGGAGCTGGTACAGTTAGAAAGATTCTGGGAGATGGTACGGTTAAAGAAACTCCACAACAGCTCCTGCTTAAGTTCATGACCAAATAGGATGAATTTTAGTATGTCCAGGCTATCAGGGTCGCCACCTTACCTGTTTCTCAAATTTGTACTTTTAGATAGTTAGTGGCAAACCGATACTCCCCAAACAAAATTGCCATGATTTAGCCCTCCTGCAGGGTGGAGAGGGGGAAGCATCCAGATACGCAGTAGTAAATGTCAAAGAGCTGAATGACATCATGAGACATGTTTATCTGATACATTTGAGGATACTTGTTTAAGGTAGGTAAATTGTCAACCAAGCAGTTTATTCTGGAGATGATGACAAAATGACAGAATTGTTTCTAGTGGAGATTCCTAGGCTCTTAACAACCCCCAGGTATTTCTAGAACACCTGCTGTGCCTTTGGGACCGTGCAGGGCACAGCCTCTGACCTTCGGCTCTTATGCTGGCAAGATGACAGGAGAAAGTAAGTCCTTGCTTGGTACTCATTTAAAACAAAGTTCAAATTTTGGAGGATCTTGTGAAGTTTCACAAATATGCTAATTTCATATTCAAGTGAACAAGAAAGAAGCTGGTGGTTCTTTTCTTCATAACAAGCTTTTCTAAAGGAAGAGATTTCTAAATTAGAAGTAGTTTATCCAACTAAAGTAAGGAGAGGGGAATAATCCATTTTTTTTATTATGCACCATGCAAATGTCATGTCAGTGCACACCGAGTGTGAGTTATAAACACTTTCTAACACTTAACACATTTTTGCTAATTAACAATATGCAGTCTACCAGTCAACCTTCCTAACTGATTTGCAAAAGGTTAGAATTATCAAAACAGGCTTCAGAGTCAACACCATGCTTAATTCTTGGATGGACTCTGGTGAAGTGCATGACCTGCATAGGCATGTGGTTCCATTTCTGTCTGCATGGGATCACTTAAATAGCTATATGCCTAGTACTAAGTGCTTGCACATCTTAAGAATGTGTGAAAATGAAGACCCCTAGAGCTTACTTATCATTCCTTACAATGTCTTGTTTCCTTCGTAAAAAAAAAAAAAAGTTCATCTACAGAACCATTATAAATCCTCCCCTTGCAAAAAAAAAAAAAGATGTTATATAATAAATAAAATATTTGAAATTACAGCAAATTTGCAATGTTAAAATGATATTTTCTAGGAAAACTTTTGTGATTAATTTCTTGAAGTCTTTGAAATAGAAAAAGATAATGCCCTCAGAGGCAGTCTTCTGTGTGTTGGTGGTCAATTCAACTAATATGACCAAGAGTAGGAAGTCCTAATTTATAATTTACATTGTTATTCATACAGTTTTTATGTGACAGGTATCACTCATACTAGAAAAATAACTCCTCTCAGCATTTAGGAAGACTCAGGAAAGGGTTGAAATGATGATGCATCCATCCCACAGTGACTATCACAAAAATGAAGACAGTCAAGTCTGGCCCTACGTGTCCTTGTGTCCTTTTGCTCAAATTAAGGATTTAGCTGGAGTTAGGACCCTCAACAAGTTAGAAACGAAGCAACTAACATTTCACATGCCTCAGTACTCAAGCAGCTCAATGGTTTAGAGAAAAAGATACAGCTTAAAATAATTGGAGATTTTTTAACATGGGTTAATTCTAGCCAAGAAAATCAAATACTTTTAACAGCCTAACACAATAAGACATTTCTTAAATATTTGTTATTATTTTAAGAAAATGGTCCTGATTTCTTGTATTCTCAGGTGAGCCTTTAAATTTCTTCCATTTTGTGGTGCTTTTAGAAGGTGACTATTTTAATTTTGATTTTGGGGTTGCCGAATACAAACCCACCTCCTATTTTCCCATCTTGCAAACTGTATTGATGAATTTTTCTTGGTGGAGATTTATGTTTCTTTTTTAAATAACTGCCAGTCATTGTGGAGAGTGTGAAGAACTAGGCATTCTTGTACCTTATAAATCGGCATCACTCTTCTGAACAATGATTTGGTGACACCAGCAAAACTTTAAAATAAATAAGTAAAAGCCTGAAAAACATGTACATCCTTTGTCCTTGTAATGGCATGTCTAGAAATCAACCTAATCATCAAATATTTGGAACTGGCTGAGTACATTATGCTAGATCCATATGGTGAAACATGAAGTAACCGTAAATAATCATCTATATAAATATACTGAAGATAGTACAAAATATAATGTGAAATAAAATACATTGTTAATAAAAGGCAGAGTATCAAACAATGTCAACAGAATGACCCTAATTATGTTTTTAAAAATTTTATATATATAATAGAAGTGTATGTGTATGTGTGTTTGGAAGGCTGTAACCAAAATATCAATAGCTGTATCTTGGAAAGGGGTTGTGGGTCATTTTACTTTATATTTTCTGCTCTTCTGTATTTTTAAAGTTTCAAAAGTAACCTGTTTTACTTTTGAAATTGATAAATATATATTTAAAATACATTTATTGGATGTACAGCAATGTGAATGTACTTAATGCCATTGTACTGTATAATTACAAATGGCTAAAATGGTAAGTTTTATGTTATGTATATTTTACCAGAATAAAAAGTTACATTTATTAGAAAATCTAGATGCACTTACATTTTGAGGCGACTTTTTAGATACACCACCACACGTGTGATCCATTAAAGAAAAAGCTGGACTTCATTGAATTCATGAGCTTCCCTGAGAAGGACCCTGTTAAGAGAATGAAAAGACAAGCCGCATACCAGGGAAATATTTACAAAACACGTATCTGATGGAAGACTGACGTCCAAAATAGAGAGCTCTTAATACGGAAAGAAAACAGATAACAGATAACAACTTACAAATGAGCAAGAGATCTGAACAGATCTTTTCATCAAAGAAGACAGATAAGTGTCAAATAAGCACGTTGAAAAGGTGCTCAACATCATATGTCATGAGAAGGCAAATTTTAAAAAAAGCACAGTGAGAAACAACCTATTAGAATGGGTAAAATCTAAAACACCGACAACACCAAATGCCGACAAGGGTGTGGACAACAGGAACTCTTATGCATTGCTTCCACGCACTGCTGACGGGAATGCAAAACGCTAGTCATTTCGGAAGACCGCCTTATAAAACTTAAGACTCTTACCATACAATCCAGCAATTGCGTTCCTTGGTGTTTGCCCAAATGAGTCAGAAACATATGACCACACAAAAACCTGCACATGGATGTTTATAGCAGCTTTCTTCACAACTGCCAAAACTTGGAATCAACCAAGACTTGGAATCAACCAAGACTTGGATAAATAAACTGTGGTGCATCAAGACAATGGAAAGAAATGCACTATCAAAGCACAAAAAGACATGGAAGAAATTTAAATGCATATTGTTAAGTGAAAGAAGCCAATCTGGAAAGACTACATACTGTGTGATTCCAATTCTATAACACTGTAGAAAAGGCAAAACTATGGAGACAGTAAAAAGATGAGTAGTGTCCAGGTTTTCAGGGGAGGGATTTTTAGGTCAGTGACATTATCCCGTGTTATACTGCAGTGGTGGATACTTGTCACTCTACATTTGTTAGGATCCATAGAATGTATAACACAACAAATGAACCCTAATGTAAACTATGGACTTTAATTAATGATATACCAATATTGTCATATAAACAAAAATACATTAAAATATTATCTTGAAAAATATACTTACTAATCAAAATAAAGATCACTGTTTTCAGTTGTAACTCTTTTAAAATATTTATTTCCATTTCCTTAATTACCCCTTGGTTACTTAGTTTCTGGGGAGTGCAGTTCAACTTTTTATTTTGATAAAATCAAAATATGCACAGCACAGGCAGGCTATCCTCTAAACTAATAAGATAAGCAACTATTAAAGCTACAGTGACTTGAGGTTAATCTTTACATTCAGCAAGTTTAAATCCATCTGAGGTGATTGTTTGAACCTTAAGTATTAACTGAAAATGTTGCTTGCTGATAAAACTTGCTCAAACGCTGTGGCTGAATGTAGCAGTCACTGAATACACCAACACAACAGAGACAACCACACGTCTGAGGACTGCAGCGTGCCAGACACTCTCTGAAAAAAAAAATACGCACAACTAACAAAACTCACATTACAGACATCTGAGAATCTGGACACTTCCTATCAGTGTTTCGAAATGTTTCATTAGTATTTTGAGACAACCGTACCAAAACTTTGGCATGATTTAATTTCAAGTCACCAATTTTGTTTTTACTAACATCAAAAAGTTACGGCTACACTGCCAGTGCTGTGTCTGCTTAATCTGACTTAAGAGTTTAATATGACTCAACATTAGAGGCTCACACTACCCCAAAATTAACACTCCAAGGTAGTAATTTATGGTCTAACAGCAATCTCTACAAATTTCCAAGCACATAATTTTCATATTATGTAATCCAGATAGGATCGCTGATTCAGTAAAAGCCCCAAGTCCCATCATTTCTACATTTTGATTAAATAATTTCACTACCTTGAATAAATAATCCATTTAACAGTTTGGAAATCTAATTCCTCAAGATTCCAATACATGTTTCAGAAGAAACCGGGGCAAAACACTCACATGCACAAACCTTAAGAGTTCTGTCATTTCTGATGATAATACAACATCAGAAAAGAGAAAAAATAAAACGCCAATGGTTTTAGTTTAACATAACTATGTCTATTGTTCTCTGTGAAGCTATACACAGATTTAATTTTCCCAACATGGAAGCAAGTTGGGATTTCAGGACTGGGACTGGGACAGGGACAGAGGAGCATTCTTGTACCTGATAATCGAAACAAATACTAATAGTATGGACAGCAGACTCGAGAGTGCTGTGGCATTGTGTCTAACCCAGTCTTGATTCACATTTGCTCACCTCAAGGGATCTGCTCAGGTGCATGGATTATAACTGAAGGGGCCTCCTGGCACTTAGGTTCATGAGGCTTCTGAGTTTCAATAAAACATTGCTCATCAGGTGAAAAAATATGAGCCTTGGAATTAACTTCTGAGGAACAGAACTGGCACTTTGGGAAGATCCCAGGCACATAACAAGGAATGGAGCCTAAGAACCCAATCCCCTCGGGGAATCTAGAGTGAAATCAGATAACCAAAGCAGAAAGCCAGTCCCTTCTGTAAAGCAAACGCACAAGCTCAGAGTCCCACTACTAATATGCACAGGACTGTAGCCACCTCACTGTTACGGTCTCCGTGTGGCTTGGCTCTCTGGACCTTGACAAGTCCAAGAAGCCAGGCAGTGACAGTCATGTTAACTTTGTTTTCATGCATCTCTTTTTGACGTTAAATACTAATTTAGTCCATGGAGAAAAACAGAGTCACCAGACTTGCAAACTGTCATGAGAGAGATTATACCCATTAGATACTAGTCCTCAGGTTTCAGCCTTGCCCGGAGCTGTGCATTTTGAAATGCCAGATACTTTCTCATATAAGTTGGCAAGTTGTCCAACCTTCTGTTTTATGTTGTAATCAGGTAGTTGATGTTATAGATCAGTAGATACTCAAACCTCTATCCTACAGGGACTGCTGACATTGGCATGAAACAGCTTGTTAAATCTGGCATTCTATATTGCACATTTGGCCTGCTGAACAAGTATTATACAAAGGGAAGATGCAGTATATCTTAAAATTATAGAAGTGCAGAACTGAAAGATAAACTAAGCGGCTAATCTCGCACGCTTGTTTTACATGTATTCCCCCAAACACTGTAAAATCCTAGAGGTCAGAGACAATGTCTTACTCATTGATTTCCACATAATCAATACAGCTTGCTTCTTTATACTTGGCATGCAAAATACTTCACATGTTTTCATATTACAATCCTTCTGAGAGGAAACACTCCTGTTTATTGCAAGGATGTTTTTGTTCCCCAAGTCCTTCATGCTAAGGCCAAAGCCCCAAGGAGTGTGGTACTTACTATGTCTAAAGGGCCAGTCTTGTTTACTATTGCCCTAAAATTAGGGAAAATTAGCCGGTTCCCCAATGGGTCTTTTGTTGCCCCAAAGTATTGATGTGGAAACAGGAATAGCAGTCCAGTGCAAGGCCTCATTTATCACACTAGCCTTCCCCAGTTCTCCACAAGTGCCATGTGTAAAGGATGGGTCACCTATTTCAATTTTATTGAAATCACTAAAAATCATGTCACTTTGATTTGATCACTTTGGTCAAAGGGTACCTGTATAGAGCCAGATGGAAGATGTATAGGTCCCCTGGACGGAATGTTACTGATTTTCTCTTCTAGTGCCTGCTTCTCGGGGCCCTTCAGCATTCAGCTGCCTTTGGCCAGAGAACTGGCTGCCTTCCTGGGTATGACAGATTGCTAATTCTCCCAGGCCAATTCACAGCCTGAGGATCTCCTTAGCTAAATGAAGACAAAATGTTGATGGCAGCTTTGCCAGTCACTGTTTTGAGTGCCATTGATGCCTTTGAAATAGTAAAAGGGCAGGGCCTCACTAGGAGAATCTTTTCTTATTTTTTCAAAGATGGTTCTCTCATAGACACTTGGTTGTGTCCCCTCTCACACTGATTTCTATTTCTCTGTAAATATCTCCTCTTTTCCATTCATTGGCTCTAGAGATGGACACCTTTGTCATTTTCCTAGTATGTAGCCCCGTCTCCCTGACCATCACTGATGGGATGAATCACTCCTGGGCATAGTGGACAGATCAGGATCCCTTCCTGAGGATTTAGAATTAAGGTTGAGATTTCCAACTCAGAACTGCATCGGCCACTTGAGTTGAAGTAATGAAAACTCTCAGGAGCAGTGGCACAATTATCTTTAGCCATCTTGGTTTCCTGATGCTTATAGCCAAATGTATACTGATTTAGAACAAATCTATAAACGAGGGTGAAAAGGGAAGCTATCATAGGGATGTGTCCAGTCTTGTGCTAAGAAATTTGTATTTAATATTTTGAGAATATTTCTCTTAGGAAAATAAAAATTGGTTTAATAATATAATCATAGATCTATGTCCTTATCAGAACCTTGATATATCTTCAAGACTTAAATATCAGTACCCATCAAATACAGCTATAGAGTGTAAATTTTACCTTTCTCATTCTAAACCATTTCTGAAATATTTATTGTTGTGGAAAAATGCTGACTTAGGCTCCCCAGTATCCATTTGTTGATCTCCTGGTACCTAAATCCCTGATTTTCCTTGGGGAAACTATCCTCTATGGATTTAGCCATGATTAAAAATTACCTATCCCTAGAATTTACAGTTACGTGAATGAATAAAAATCCCTTTGCTAAAACCAGTTTGAGCTGGCTTCTTGCCACTTGCAGGTGAAAGGGTCCTGTTTCGTATATTAACAGAAAGCACCTGTGCACATTATCAGTGGGCTCACCTATTTCCCCTGTAAATGTTTTGATTCAGCTCTGAGGCTTCCCCTAGATCCCCACTCTCTCCTGCCCCACCCACGACAGCCCCCTGTGTGTGTGTGAGTGTGTGAGTGTGTGTTCCAGCAGGGCCTTGGTTTTGAAATACACACCATTTAAGAGACAACATGGCTGGTCATTTTTCAGGCTTGGCTAACAAAAGGTGTTCTAAGTGCTTGGTTGGAAACTACTTTCTCAATTTCTATATCTCTTTTTCCTCAGAGTAGAAAGCACTGTCAAAGAAAGATCAAGGCATGAATCTTGGCATGCCATCAAAATAAGAAAACATATAGTATATAGTTCATCTTCACGTGTGTTATTTCATTTATCTTGGACATGTAAAGGAGATGTTGTCTTTATTGCTGTGATGAGAGAACAGGTTCAAAGAAGTTGAGGGACTCCCTAGTAGATCCGCAGCCATGGCTAAGCCTCACCTGGAAGAGTGCTTCCACTGTGCCAAACACCTTTTATGGTTAAATCCAATGTTGGAGACATTGTGCTACATTCGCAGGTTATATGTGTAGAAACTGAGACGGGTATGTCAAAGAACACACCCACGGTCACATCACAGCTATTCCATATTGGCTAATCAGCAGAATCAGAATTTGAGTCCTTCTCATCAAGTCAAAAGACTTTTGTGTAGACAGTACCACTCAATGTAGCAACATGGCCAAACCCAATAACGGGAAACAAGAATGAACTTGACCACATGGGGAACTCATCAAACTAAGTCTGGGAGCATCATTTTTTCTCAGCACTCAATTAACAATGCATAAGGATTTATGCGTTTTGCATTAAAATTCCACTATTTTAACTAACTCAAACTAAAATAATTTCCAGGCTAGTACAAATGATTAAAATATTTTAGAATGTTCAGGTAAAGTTTTAGCTAGCTTTTTTTTTCCAGATCTTTAAAATAAGTTAATACACTATATCCCCCAGTCTTGTCATCTTTAAATCTAGTTTTAAATCAAATTTAAAATTATTATTAAGCTTACCTGTGAAGAATTATTTCATAAGCAACATGTGACATCTGTATAGATAAAAAAAATACAATGGTATATTTCAAACAGTAAAAACATTCTTAAAAAGGTTAACAGGCCCTGGCTGGTGTAGCTCAGTGGATTGAGCGCGGGCTGGGAACCAGAGGGTCCCGGTTCGATTCCCAGTCAGGGCACATGCCTGGGTTGCGGACCAGGTCCCCGTGAGGGCCATGTGAGAGGCAACCATACATTGCTGTTTCTCTCCCTCTCTGTCTCCCTCCCCTCCCCTCTGTCTAAAAATAAATAATAAAAATAAAATCTTAAAAAGGTTAACGGGACCACGGGTGTGCATGTATATCTGTGTGCACGTGTCTGCATGTGTATAAACCTGTGCAGCTTTAAATCTGCCTGATCAGCAACTGCCCTTAAGGAGGAGATCTGGGATTTTGGTGTTTTTCTTTTTTTTTAAAGTAGGATTATAAATGATACCTGTCAGTCAGAGCAATTTGACTTAATACTAACATCTCCAAAAAAATAATAATTTGTTGTTTTTGAGCAAGTTTTTATTATTACTTTTTTGCTACGTTTCTCCATTTTTCCTTTTATGAAAAAAGATAATGACACGGATTTTTGTACATTGATACAAAAAATGGATTTGTCATAAAAATCTCCACGGTGGTCCTACATGGCAACGCCATCATCCAGAAAAGAAAGACCGGCAGCCACCAGCTGCCCCATGAGTCTCTTAGGTGAGACTTGGTACTTTGCAAGTCCTGTCCCAAATAGCAGAGGCCCAGGCACAGGGAGATCCGGTACCCAGGGCCACAACTCAAACTGGGTCAGCCAGAGAGAAAGGTCAAGCCAATGAACTGGGCAGGGAAGTAAAAAAAGGAGAAGGTGAAAGCATAGGCGCAGGGCCAGCAGAACCGAGCAGGCACATCTGGGATGGATGCTGCAAGGAAACCGTCACAGGAGGAAGGTTCCCTGGGTGCAGGGCCTTAGGGGCCTTTCTCAGGAAGAAGAAAAATCTGCTAGAGAGCGCGGGTCATGGCATTGTTCTGCAGCGGAATTTTGCTTGAGTTCAAATAAGGACATTTTTGTTTCCCATTTTCAAAAACATTTTACTTTGGAAAACTTCAGACACTCACAACAGTAGAGAAAAGAGAGTGATAAATTCCAAGGTACCATCGCCCCTCCTCCAGAGTTGCCACAATTTCGCCAATCTTCTTTCATTTATCCTCCCCTCACTTGTTCATTTATGATTTTTGCTGGAATACTTTAAAGCATATTCCAGACATTGGGCATTTCATATTCTTCATTATGCATCTCTAACTGGTACTTCATGAAGCACCTCTAATTGATAAGTAAATTGAAATTTTAACATCTTTAATGTTATATACCATGTTTATATTAAAATTCCTTGATTGTCTCAAAGATACTTGGTTTGGATCAGGATCCTAACAAGATTCACATGTTCATTTTGGTTGTTTTACCTCTAAAGTTCCTTTTATTCTAGAGTGGCCCCCTTGCCCAGCTGCCCTTTTTCTGTCTGATTTTTTGGAGAAACTGGGTCATTTGTCCTGCAGAGCAATCTCTAGAGGGAAGCAGGAGAGAAGCCTGGAACTGGACTGATTACTTACGTAGAAGAAGCTGAGATTTTTAATCCAGAAGTTGCTGAGTTTACATTGAATTGTCCAGATTATGTTTTCTGCTTTTAGATGTAATGAATGTTCAAATGAACTTAGCTCAGTGTGATTAGAGAAAAATAAAGAAACAACATTGTTGCACACTTGAATACTGCATTAATATGAAATATTATTATCATGATGGTAACAGGGAAAAGAATATGGAAAAACATCTTCAAATGTTTACCGGTGTGTTGAATACACACTATGGCTGATTGCCACGTGTTAAAACGGATATTGCCCTGAACGCAATACTCGTATTTTAGAATGAACTTTTAGCCCACAAGGATAAATCTAAAAATATTTATTTAAAGGCAATTATTGTGAAAATTTTATTTTTAAAAATCTTACTAACCAAACTAAAATGCTGACATTCCTGCCAGTTCCGAGGTTGTTACTAAGTCGCTATTCTGCACGTGGCTGCACCGAATGCACGGGCCGCCGCACGCAGCGTAGTTCCGGACCGACACGGTGCAGCGCTGCACAGCACCATTCCCCGCGAGGGGTCTGCAGACAGGCGTTTTCCCGTTCCTGCCTCCTCTTCTTTGTAGTATTTATTACTTCTGGATTAAAGCTGATTCATCATGAATGTTGCTGTATATAATTTAAAATTATTCTCCCTTGTAAAATGTTGACATGTAAAGTTAGTATTCTGCTTTCCTCCATTGTGAGAATTTAAAATGAGAATTTTCTTTATATACATCTGGCCCAAATGGACATAAATAAGATTAAATACAATTCTGATGCATTTATTAATGTAATAACAAGGTTATAATATACAAAACTATAAATAAAAGTTTATCAATTTTACAAATATTAGAAGTATGATATCTAATCTTGAATATTCTATCTTTTATTATTTAAATTTTATAGGACTTTTTGGCTCAAAAAATACTAATACTCTTCCTAAATGTTTCCAGCTAATGTACTCTCTTAATATTCTTATTAAATATCAATCTATTTTCCTCTTCACCTAATTATTTGAAAATTCCTATGTGCTTTTGTAAGTAATTTTAGTAGCTTTAAAAGTTACCATTAATTATCATAGTATGTTAACTTACAGTAATAAATACGCATTTATTTCAGCTAATAGAATTTCAATGTATAAAACATATAAAGATATGTTTCACTGTACCTTACTTGTTGAATGAAAGCCAATATTTAGATAGTCACTAGAAGTGTGAGTGAGGGTCTTATTGGCCTAACTGAAGTTGTTATGCTGATCATGTGTGATGGCAACTTAACCGAAAAATGCTCATGATCACGCTCAAGTTCAAGAATGTGAGAAACGAGAGTGAAAAGCACAATCAATTTTTCAGCCTTACAAAGGCAAAGACCAAAGCCAGAGCCAAAGAGCAGATTTTGACAAAATATCAGGCAGAAGCTAACATAAGTGTAGCCCTAGTTGTTATCTGAAAATATTCTTTTGAATAAACTTAAAAATAAATGAATTACTCTGTAAAAACTCTTAGACATTCGGACAGAAAAAGCAGCTAGCATGTATTGAGAACTTAGTATCTAAAAGGTTATTGTGTCAAAAACTTTACCTTCATCATCCAGCATAATCCTCCTGACCACCACGAGGTCAGTACCATTTACTGAGTCCAGCTCAATAATGAGGAACTGAAAAAGAATTGAGAAAAATTATACTCATTGTGGGAGATCCACACCCAAGACCTGGTTTAGTTTAGTATGTGTGAAGTTCAGGTCAAGAACTTGCCATGAACTGTCGCCTCCACAGAGGAGAAGGGAGAGAAAGGAGAATGTGTATCCACCCCAGACATCTGCATATCCTCAGGGCTCATTGCCTAGCAGATGATGGGTAGTGTGAAGACATGGAGAACGTGGTCAAAGCAAGAGATGGAATGTGAGAATAGTGGCAGGAGATAAGTGGAAGAATTAGGAAGCAAAGCTTCTGTTTCTTAGATGGTTTTACTCTAGCCACTTTTACCCATTCCCATAGCTGTTCCCTTAGCTCCTGCTCTCCTCATCTTTCTCCAGGACTATTGAACAAAACTGGATAGGAAAATCTTAAACTCAGCTCAGTGAGGAGAGATTGCACATAAAGCAAAGGTCTCACAGCGTCAAAATCACTCCTAAACATTTCCCACAAAACACCAGCATATATAGTTTTGTGTGTACAATTTAAATCTATGCACACCGAAGTCTGAGAACCATTGAGCTCCCATTAAAAAAAGAAAGAAAAAAATGTTCATAGGTCTGGGAAGTCAAACTGGGCTTTCTTGAAAATGACTATCAATTTTCTTGTGTTGACAGGAAATGGGTGGGGAAGTCCAACATGTTTACTCAGCTTCATTAATACTGAGGCTCTCTGACTTGAATGCATGGTAGAGATTTCTCTCTTCTGTCGTAAGGATTTAAAAAGCCACATCCTACAAGAGTATTCAGTTCTAATGTCTGAGTATAAATTAAACCTACAGTTCTTGCAACTGCCTAAATTTTCTTTCTAGAATGCAAATTGATCACATCACACTCCTTTATAAAATCCTTCCATAGAGTGAGCCGCTGATCTCTGATTTCATTGCCAATACTTCCAGGACAATAGGTGGGCCAAAACTCAACTTTTCTCCCCAGTTGAGAGGCATTCCATGGCGCATTCTCCTCTATGTACAAACATGTGACCCATAGTTTGGGGTTGATATTTTGGTTAAGCCACGTGGGCAGCCTCAGTCACCATAGACGGACTAATCCAAGGCCACTTAGACATCCGGAGAAGTATATGAATTTCTATCAGTCAGACTCAAACAAGGATGTGCCATTCTGAGTATCTGCACTTACCAAGCGAGCTGCTACTGATGGTATCAGGCACAGCCTCTCCAAACTCTGGCCCCTGTCAACCCTCTGCCTTCATCCTCTGCCACGACCACGTTCTCACGTATCCATACCACATGGAGCGGCTTGTGCCCTGCGTAATACCTCCAGTCCTTTTTACATTCAGCACTTCATCTGCAAATCCCGTCCTCAGTCCTGCTTTCTAGAACTTTTCTTTGATGAGCCTCTTGAATGACTTTTCTACAAATTATTTTTTCCCAATTTACTACCGTTCTCTAAAATTCAGGTTTTTTCCACAACTCGTTTAGGTCAACTATTACTCTTTTTAACTATAATGTAATTAATTATTTACAGAAAGAAAGGAAAAAGGGAAGGAAAGGAGGAAGAAAAGGGGGGAAGGAGAGAGGGAGAGGGTAAGGGGAGGCATGGGAGGAAAGGAAGGAAAAATTAAGGGAGAGAAGGAGATAGGGAAAAGGGGAGAGACAGTTTAGGATGGAGAATAAAGACTATTATAAATGTAGTATGTGAGGCAGTCTTTTCTAAAATGGGTAGTGTCAGAGGATCAAGAATATTGTTTCTCTGGCTGTAGTTCCTTGCTGTCCAGGAGTCCTTAAAATCTCTAGAACATCTGAAAGCACAAGTCTCACTCCTCAAGGTTTATTTTACTTCCTGTTCCCACTCCCAGGCAGGTTTACCCGACAAATTCATCCTTCTGTTATCGTAATCCTGTGTCTATATTCAGTGCATTCCCATCCTGGCCTTCTCGTGATGAGCGCTTTTGATTCTGCTCTGCCCAAGTGCCGTCATGAAGCATCTACATTAAATTGATTATTCAGGTCGCCGTGCTCTTTTCCCTTCCTCCTTATCTCCAGGAGTGGGCAACAAGAGGGGTTCTTTGGCGGAACAAATGTATATTTGCTTATTTATTAATTCCCTCACCACCCCCCTCCCCGCCCCATCCATTCACTCACTCAGCAAGGTGCTTGCCAGGTTCTGCATAATCTACTTAGACTAGAGATATGCTGCCTTCCTCTCACAAAAAACCCACAAAACTGTTCTTATCTTATTTCCTTCTCTGGTCTCTATCTTATTCTTTTGCAACAATTTTCAATTAAAAACATTAACCATACAGCAATAGCCAAGCAACAGGCAGCCACAGCAGTTCTAGAAATATCTATGTTGTGCTGAGTTTATTTTTAACCTTTCAGGCAAAATTTTGCCCTTCTCTTGTCCAGTGCCCTCAGAAACATTTGGCCTCACACATTTGGCTAGGGTGCTTTATCCTCAGGCTTCTATTTCAGGTTTTGTCCCCCTGAAAAAGCCCTGACACAAGGCTAGGGTGCGGGGAGTCTGTGTGAGGTAGTCTCCACACAGTAGCCAGAAGTGGCCCTTAGAGAGGATCGGGCCTTGCCGTGACCTGGTTTGGGAGCGTGCAGGAAACAGTCACCTTCTCCTGGCACTCGCTGGCGGGGTGCAGGCAGCCTCCTGGGGTAAACTTGTATTCAGTTCTTTCTTAAATGAATGCAACTAAAAAACTCAAGTTTTCACCAGAAATGTTTCAAGAGGTGGTTCTTTCAATGGTAGCCTTTTCATAATTCTACTTTTTAAATCAGAAAAAGAAAAGAGAGAGGGAGAGAGAGAGAGAAGAGTGGTGGTGATGGTATTATTTTCACTCTTATTAGCTCTGCTTTGCTTAAGACAGGTGTGAGCTGATCTGTGCAGCATCCCAGGGTGCTGCCCGGGCCCTGGGTGCTGCTGCAGGACAGCAACGGCCCAGCTCCAAAGCCCCCTCTACTTCCCCGTTTCCACATTATTTCCATTCTGTTGATGTGCCGCTGATGACCACGTACTATTATTTTAAAGGTAGAATCATTTGGGTCCTTTTCAATGTTAATTTTTACAGTTTTTCAGTGCCTAAAAAAGAATGTTTAGGCCCAGCTGGCGTAGCTCAGTGGATTGAGCGCGGGCTGGGAACCAGAGGGTCCCGGTTCGATTCCCAGTCGGGGCACATGCCTGGGTTGCGGGCCGGGTCCCCAATGAGGGCCATGTGAGAGGCAACCATACATTGCTCTTTCTCCCTCCCTTCTCTCTCTGAAAATAAATAAATAAAATCTTTAAGAAAAAAAAAAAAGAATGTTTACTATAGAAAACTCAAAAAGGCAAAGAGAATAAACATAAAAATAGTCTAATATCACTTAGGGGTAATCACTTTTAACATTATGGTATGCCCATTCTATATAGAAATATATACATCTTTATACAAAATTAATATCACATTATGAATTTTAGTGTGTAACTTTGTTTTTATCCCTATTAGGTATAAAATTTTTCACATAAGCATTGAGTTTTAAAGATTTCAGTTTATATGCTGTATGTTTTACTAATGCTACTTGACATCTGGAAGTAAAACTATTTTATATGACAGTGAGGTATTCACTTACCTTTTTCTAATGATTCTAATCACACATAAAATCAACAGTCAATATTTTTGGTGATCAAAAATTATCTCTATCTTAAGAACCAGAAAGTAGTATTTTTTAAAAAACAAGAATTTCTCAGCAGTTTTGTCTAAAGATTGGCCTTTTTACCTTGTGAGCATTTTAGGATTTGATTCATAAGAACGTTTACATTGACCATTCACCTAGTTTGCTTTGGAAATGTACAAAAGGTGATGGATTTAAGCATTAAGCAAATGCTCTTAATAAAAAATAAATTTCATTTATCCTGGGAACAAGAGGTCATGCTCTTTATTTGAACAATGTTAGGTAGCTATAAGTGGGAAGAGAATCACAGAGAAATTCCTGATTTAAAAAAAATTAAATTTTCATCCTCCTATATAAATGCACCCATTTACATTCAGAGACCCCTCCTTCTCAAAGGAAAGGCTGTTCTGAGACAGGCACATTGTGTTCTCTGTGGAAAATTATTCACTTTTGCACAGTGACATACATCTTATTTTTTTAAAGATTTTAATTATTTATTTTTAGAGAGAAGGGAAGATGAGGAGAAAGGGAGGGAGAGAAACATCGATGTGCAAGAGATATACCAATCAGTTACCTCTCACACACCCCCTATTGGGGACCTGGCCTGCTACTCAGGCATGTGCCCTGACTGGGAATCGAACCAGCGACCCTTCAGTTCTCAGGCTGGCACTCAGTCCACTGAGCCACACCAGCCAGTGACATACATTTTAAAACACAGTCAAACATA